>JANJGN010000016.1:1620149-1862649 GCA_026770705.1 Isurus oxyrinchus
TCCACCATACTCCCAAGCAGCGCATTCCAGACCCGAACCACTCGCTGTGCGCAAAGGCTTATTCTCATGTCACACTTGCTTCTTTTGCAAATCACTTTAAATCTGTGTCCTCTCGTTCTTGATCCATTTATGAGTGGGAACAGCTTCTCCCTGTCTACTCTGTCCCCTCATGATTTTGAACATCTCTATCAAATCACCTCTCAGCTGTCTCCTCTCAAAGAACAGTCCCAACCTCTCCAATCTATCCTCATAACTGAAGTTTCTCATCCCTGGAACCACTCTTGTAAACCTCTTCTGCACTCTCTCCAATGTGTTCACATCCTCCCTATCATATGGTGCCCAGAACTGTACACAATACTCCAGCTGAGGTCTAACAGGTGTCTAATATAAATTCAGCATAACCTCCTTGCTCTTGTACTCTATGTCTCTATTAATAAAGCCCAGGAAACTATATGCTTTATTAACTGCTCTCTCCACCTGTCCTGCCACCTTCAATGACCTATACACATATACATCAGGTCTTTCTGCTCCTGCACCACCTTCAAAATTGCACCCCTTATTTTGTATTGTCTATCCATGTTCTTCCTACCATCCATGTTCTTCCTACCAAAATGCATCACCTTACACTTTTTTGTATTGAACTTCACCTGCCACCTGTCTGCCCACTCCACCAACTTGTCTATGTCCTTTGAAGTTCTACACTGTCCTCCTTGCAGTTTACAACTCTCCCAAACTTTGTATGATCCAGAAACTTTGAAATTGTCCCCTGTACACCATGATCTAGATCATTAATATCTATCAGGAAAATCAAGGGTCCCAACATCAACCCCTGGGGAACTCCACTACAAACCTTCCTCTAGCCCAAAAAATATCCATTGACCATTACTCCCTGCTTCCTATTTATCAGCCAATTTTATATCCACATTGCTAATGTCCCTTTTATTCCATGAGCAATAACTTTTCTCACAAGTTGGTTGTGTGGCACTGTGTCAAATGCCTTTTGAAAGTCCATGTAGACCACATCAACAGCATTACCCTCATCAGCCTCCTCTGTTACCTCTTCAAAATACTCCAACAATTTAGTTAAACATGATTTCCCCTTTAGAAATCCATGCTGGCTGTTCCTTATCAACCCATATTTTTCCTTGTGACTACTAATTCTATCACAAATAATTGTTTCTGGAATCTTGCCCACCATTGCAGTTAACCTGACTGGTCTGTAATAGCTGGGCTTATCCTTACAACCTTTTTTGAACAAAGCTGTAATATTTGCAATTCTCCAGTCCTCTGGGTCTAAGGAAGACTGAAAGATTATGGCCAGTGCCCCTGCAATTTCTACTCTCACTTCCTTCAATAACCTTGGAGGCACCTCATCCGGTCCCGGTGCCTTGTCAACTTTAAGTACCGACAGTCTATTCAATACTTCCTCCTTATCAATTGTGAACCCTTCTAGTGACAGAGTTTCCTCATCTGTCACCATGGCCCGGGTAGCATGTTCCTCCTTGGTAAAGACAGATGCAAAGTATTGATTTAATACCTCAGCCATGGCCCCTTTGTCCATGGGTAAATTCCCTTTTAGGTCCCTAATTGGCCCAATTCCTCCTTTTACCACCCTGTTACTATTTATATGTCTATAGAAGACTTTGGGATTCCCCTTTATGTTGGTTTCCAGTCTTTTCTCATAATCCCTCTTCCCTTCTCCAATCTGCTTTCTTCAGCTCTTCAGTCTGCTCCTTGTACCTCTTGACTTCCTTATGGAATATTGAGCATTGTTGAGTCTTCTCTGTATTCAGAGTGACTTTAAATTCATTTTGCTTCTCTTCATAATTGTTCAGAGGATTAAACTTGGACCTGAGTGATGCTTGTAATGTATGAAGATCCTTCAACCTTCCTTTGCAGCTCTCCTCCAGCTGTGCTCTGGATGTGCTGATGCTGATGGTTGCCTATTTTAATAGATACGTTTAGTTTTTTTGTTCCTGTATTTTTGCTCACCCTCCTTCTGATTTGGCCAGGTGTCTTGACTCCACCTTCACTCAGGTTCTTCCTTCCATCTACACAGTGGATTCTTCTTTATCAGCCTTCTTATCTTTTTTATTTTGAATTTTTCTCAGCCTTTTGTGATCTGGTTAGGTTCCCTGTGCTTAATCAGGCCTGGCAATGGATTTCCACGTGTCCTGGTGGAGTCCTTCAACTTCCATGTCTGCAATGGTTATTTTTATTTAATCAATCTTCAACTGTGTCTCCAATTTAGGTGCATGACCCTCAGGTCAGGCTTCAGTTTCTTTAGATTTTCATGCTTTGAAAATCTGGATTTCCTCTCCAGCTTCTCTGGGATTTCAGGATCGATCCCACTGCCACCATGTTATAAGGTTGTTTGGTGTCTCACTAGGGTCTGGAGGCATGTGTGGTTGAATATAAACCATTTATTGTTAACCCATAGGTATGCAATTATCTAAGGTAATGCCATGCATGAGTGCTGTCTCAATGCTGGTTTTGTCCAGACTCTACTCCATACAGTCTACTATCATGTGACTCTCTACATCACACTGGGACTGTTCTCCAGTCCCACATTAACCCTTGCTCTGCCAAACACCCTTATAGTACAATGGCCTGCTGCTATCCCTTAAAGGAACATTAAGACAGTTGAATTTCCCTGTCTTGCCCATAGTTTGCAAAACCTTAATGTGCATAGGAAAATGGAAAGACTTGTCCAGCCCAGAAGACTGGATTTTGTCCTCCATTCTGGAACATAGCAACAGGAGGAGGCCATTCAGCCCCTCGAGTCTTCCTGCAATTCAATCAGATCATTGCTGGTCTATATTGCAATTCCAATTAGCTGCCTTAAAATTTAATTAATTGAAGTTAATGAAAATTAAATAAACATAGTTGTAGCCACCAGAAAAATCTATCTATCCCTGTTTCAAAAGCTCCAATTAAGCCCAGTGTCCACAGACTTTAGGGGGAGATTTCTAGATTTCCACTCCCCTTTGTCTGAGTAAAGTGCCCCCTGATATTGCCCCCTAATGGTCTCGTTTTGAAAGCATGCTGAAGTGATGTCAGTGCTTTGGGAGAATCTATAGGAAATTGACTCTGAAAGCTCCTGATATTTAGGTTATCAGGTATCAGTATCTCTTGATAATCAGGCTTAGTAATTTGAATCTTTTCTCCACAAGTTCAGCACTCACATGATTGAAGCAGCCTCCTGCAGTGTTCCATTGGAAATGTCTATCAGGCTGTAACACAGGGATCTGATCGCTCTCTGCTTCTCCATCAAACAGAGGCCTGAACAGTCCCCATCCACCACTACTCTCCTCCGTCTGGCTGAACTTGTTCTCAAACTGAACAATTTCTCCTTAAACTCCTCTCACTTCCTCCAAATATGGGTATGGGTACCCGCATGGGCCCCAGCTATGCCTGTCTCTTTATGGGGTATGTGGAACATTCCTTGTTCCAGTCCTACCCCGGCCCCCTTCCACAACTTTTTCTCCGGTACATCGATGATTACTTCGGTGCCGCTTCATGCTCTCGTCGGGATTTGGAAAAATTTATTAATTTTGCTTCCAATCTCCACCCCTCCATCATTTTCACGTGGTCCATCTCTGACACTTCCCTTCCCTTCCTTGACCTCTCTGTCTCAATCTCTGGTGATAGACTGTCCACTAATATCCATTACAAACCCACCGACTCCCACAGCTACCTCGACTACAGCTCCTCACACCCCGCTTCCTGTAAGGACTCCATCCCATTCTCCCAGTTCCTTCGCCTCCGTCGCATCTGTTCCGATGATGCTACCTTCAAAAACAGTTCCTCTGATATGTCTTCCTTCTTCCTTAACCGAGGTTTTCCACCCACAGTGGTTGACAGGGCCCTCAACCGTGTCCGGCCCATCTCCCGCACATTCACCTTCACACCTTCCTCTCCCTCCCAGAACCATGATAGGGTCCCCCTTGTCCTCACTTATCACCCCACCAGCCTCCGCATTCAAAGGATCATCCTCTGCCATTTCCGCCAACTCCAGCATGATGCCACCACCAAACACATCTTCCCTTCACCCCCCCTGGTGGCATCCACAGAGATCATTCCCTCCGGGACACCCTGGTCCACTCCTCCATCACCCCCTACTCCTCAACCCCCTCCTATGGCACCACCCCATGCCCACGCAAAAGATGTAACACCTGCCCCTTCACTTCCTCTCTCCTCACCGTCCAAGGGCCCAAACACTCCTTTCCAGTGAAGCAGCATTTCACTTGCATTTCCCCCAACTTAGTCTACTGCATTCGTTACTCCCAATGTGGTCTCCTCTACATTGGAGAGACCAAATGCAGACTGGGTGACCGCTTTGCAGAACACCTTCGGTCTGTCTGCAAGCATGACCCAAACCTCCCTGTCGCTTGCCATTTTAACACTCCACCCTGCTCTCTTGCCCACATGTCCATCCTTGGCTTGCTGCATTGTTCCAGTGAAGCCCAACGCAAACTGGAGGAACAACACCTCATCTTCCGACTAGGCACTTTACAGCCTTCCGGACTGAATATTGAGTTTAACAGTTTTACATCATGAACTCCCTCCTCCATCCCCACCCCCTTTCTGATTCCCCTTTTTTTCCAATAATTTATATCGATTTTTCTTTTCCCACATATTTCCATTATTTTTACATGTACTTCCATCCATTGTTTTAACTTTGCCTTTTAGCCTATTTCAATCCCTTCCCCCCACCCCACCCCCACTAGGGCTATCTGTACCTTTATTATCACATTCCTGAGATAACATCACCACTTTCAACACCTCTTTGTCCTTTTGTCTGTGACATCTTTTGGTTATCTCCACCTATCACTGGCCCCCTATCCAGCTCTACCTGTCCCACCCCACCTTAAACCAGATTATATTTCACCTCTTTTCTATTTTTCCTTAGTTCTGATGGAGTCATACGGACTCGAAACGTTAACTGTGTCTCTCTCCACAGATGCTGCCAGACCTGCTGAGTTTTTCCAGATATTTCTGTTTTTGTTTTGGATTTCCAGCATCCACAGTTTTTTGCTTTTATGTAACACGGGGCTGATGTCACACATCAGGCGTAATCCAAGTGTTTAATTGAATTTCTCGCTAGGTGGACTGCTGGCTGACTGATGGTTGCACCTAAATCTCTTTTGATCCCTAATTTGCACCATGGATTTGTCAGCTCAGATCTCATTGGAGTGGGAGGTCTCAGGACCTGCCCTGTTCTCAGGACCTGCCCTGTTCTCAGGACCTGCCCTGTTCTCAGGACCTGCCCTGTTCTCAGGACCTGCCCTGTTCTCAGGACCTGCCCTGTTCTCAGGACCTGCCCTGTTCTCAGGACCTGCCCTGTTCTCAGGACCTGCCCTGTTCTCAGGACCTGCCCTGTTCTCAGGACCTGCCCTGTTCTCAGGACCTGCCCTGTTCTCAGGACCTGCCCTGTTCTCAGGACCTGCCCTGTTCTCAGGACCTGCCCTGTTCTCAGGACCTGCCCTGTTCTCAGGACCTGCCCTGTTCTCAGGACCTGCCCTGTTCTCAGGACCTGCCCTGTTCTCAGGACCTGCCCTGTTCTCAGGACTTGCCCTGTTCTCAGGACCTGCCCTGTTCTCAGGACCTGCCCTGTTCTCAGGACCTGCCCTGTTGGCTTGACTTTTTTTTCTCAGCCTTCAGCTCAAATGTTCTTCACTCTTTAACTTGCTGCAAGGAGGAATTGATAACAGAACAGGATCAATCGTCTCTCTCCTTAACCGATGAGATTGAGGAAAACAGAGTCAAGACAGAAAAGGAAGTCGAGTGGATTAGAGTCAAGTCAGGTTTAGAAAGAGTGGATTAAGAGAGAGAGAGTGAGAGAGAAGAGAGATGGGATGGAAATGACAGAAACAAATGAAAATTGAAGATTTAATATTTTAGTCTTCCAATCTAGGTGTCAGAGGATTGGAGAGTAAAAATGTGACACTCTTATTCAAGAAAGGGTACAGAGGAACCACAGGCCAATCAGTTTGACATCAGCGATGGATCAGGTTTTCGATGAAATGGACTGAATTTTATCAGCTGAGTAGGGACCGTGACATCCGGGTGAAATGAGGGTCCTGAGCCAGCTCTTGCTGCCGTGTGGGCTGCTCAGCAATTTTACCCCAGGTGGCCTCTAATTGTGGGCCTGCCATCCAATTGGAGATGGTGGGTGGGATCTCCATGCTGCCAGCCCAGTCACAAGGTTAGCAGCTTCTGGACCCTCTGCACTGTGGGAGGTAGAACTTTCTGGGGCAGATATAGACTTGTCCTTTATACTTTCACAGGATGTGAGCATTTATTGCCCATCCCTAATTACCCTTGAACTGATCTTGCTAGGTCATTTGAGAGGGCATTTCAGATTGCCACATTGCTGTGGGTCTGGAGTCAGGTGTAGGCCAGACCAGCTAAGGACAGCAGATTTCACCCCCTAAAGAACATTAGAGAGCCAGATGGGTTTTTAACCATAATCGGTGATAGTTTCATGTCATCGTTCCTGAGATTAACTTCATATTCCAGATTCATTAACTGAATTCAAATTCCTGTTCCCAGGGCAATAGCCAGGGCCTCTGGATTACTCACCCAGCCACATTACCACCACCCCCTGTCTCCCCTGGGGAGACATCAGGAGCTGGGCCAGATATGAAAACAAAATCACGAGGCTGAGGTTTGGAGGGAGATCCTTCCGGGTGGTTCCGTGGGTACTGCCTCCCATGCCTGCAGCTGTGGGACCTACAAACCCTCTAGGAGGGTTTCTGGGAGGCCTTCTCCAATCCACCAGTGGCCTCTCCACCCGGCAGAAAGTCTCTCCCCGTCAATTCAATGCCCTGGAATGAGAGCATGACCAACTGAGCCCAGCTTGAGGAATCCCATTATACACCTACCTCCAGTGTGAAAAATAACTGTTCACCACTACTCACAGTTTCCTGTCACTCAGCCAACTGGTAGAACCAGAGTAGAAGAGGAGTGTATGTCAGTGATGGGCAGGGAATGGTGACTGTAAGATTGCTTTGGACTGGATTCTGGGGGCTAAGAGTGGGCACAGCGGATTCAACACTGCTGTTCAATACTGCATCAGATTAGCTGAAGTGTGTCTGAATCATTCCATCCCAGGATCCCTGGCAGTTAACTGAGCCGGTACCTTGGACACATCACTTCCCTCCTCCTACTCCTTTGAGGATGCAGAGCAGCCCTCACCTCCCCCTCCCTTCAATCCCAGTGCTCCTTGCAGCATCATGTTGTGTAAGACACAACAGACAACTATTCTGGACATGCTTACTGGTACAGCCTGAAGGGTGGTTCCAGATCTGTCCAGAAACCTGATTCAGAACTTCAGCAGCCCAATGACTAGCTCAGGTTACTGTTTTCCTCTATCAGTGAAATCGCTTTTCACCAGGACCATCCGTCATGTCTTCAGAGATCATCTCCAAAGAGTCACTGGCTCATTCTGCTTGCAGCTGTGAAAATTTGTGGGAGATACGGCTGGTGCAGAATGAAGACATCATCGTAGCCTCGAGTATATCTCACACAGACATAAGCTCATAAACAATAGGAGCAGCAGGAGGCTCTTTGTACCCTCCAGCCTGCCCAGCAGCTCAATAAGACCTAATAGTGTCCAAGGTTAACTCTGGTTTCCTGTCTGCCCCCCTAATCCTTCACCATGGTTAACCAAAAATCTGTCCAACTCAGCCTTTAATATCTTCACTGACCCAATCCCCACTGCTCTCTTCCAATCTATTTGTGGCAGATGCAATGAGTACAGGCCCAACCTACTCAACCTCTCCTCATAAGAAAATCCCTCCATACCCAGGATCAACCCAGTGAACCTTCTCTGGACTGCCTCCAATGCCTGTATATCTTTCCTTAGATAAGGGGGAACAAAACTATTCACAGTATTCAAGGTGTGGTCTAACTAGTGCCTTGTATAGTTTTAGCAAGACTTCCCTATTTTTATACTCCATTCCCTTTGAAATAAAGACCAACATTCTATTTGCCTTCCCTATCACCCCATTTATTCATTAGATGTGGGCATCACTGGCTAGGCCAGCATTTATTACCCATCCCTAATTGCTTTTGTTTAGAGGGCATTTAAGAGCCAACCACATTGCTGTGGATCTAGAGTCACATATTGGCCAGGCCAGGTAAGGACAGCAGATTTCCTTTCCTAACAGACATTAGTGAACCAAATGGGTTTTTACAACAAACTCCACCATCTGCTGTGGCAGTGTTCAAACCCAGTTCCCCAGAGCATTACCCGGGGTTTCTATATTATTAGTCCAGCGAGAATACCACTATGCCATTGCCTGCCCCTACCTGCTGAACTTGTGCTAGCTTTTTTGTGATTGATGTATGAGGACTCCCAAATCCCTCTGTTCTGCAGCTTTCTGCAATCTTTCTCCATTTAAATAATATTCTGCTCCACTATTCTTCCTGCCAAAGTGCATAACCTCACATTTTCCCATATTATATTCCATCTGCCAAGTTTTTGCCCATTCACTTAACCTGTCTATATCCTCTGGAGACTCCTTGTGTCATCCCAACCACTTGCCTTCCCACCTATTTTTGTGTCACCCGCAAACTTGCCGATAGTACATTCACTTCCCTCATCCAAGTCATTAATATATATTGTAAATAATTGTGGCCCCAGCACTGATCCCTGTGACACTCCACTAGTTACAGGTTGCCATCCTGAAAATGCCTCCTTTATCCCAACTTTCTGTCTTCTATTAGTTAGCCAATCCCCTATCCATGCTTATATACCATTCCTAACACCATGGGCTCTTACTTTACTAAGTAGCCTTATGTGTGATGCCTTATTGAACACTTTTTGGAAATCCAAATATATTACATCTACTGGTTCCCCTTTATCTATCCTACTTGTTACCTCCTCAAAGAATTCCAATAAATTTGTTAGGCACAATTTCCACTTCATGAAGCCATGCTAAATCTGCTTGATTATATTGTATATTTCTAAATGCTCTGCTATTACATCCTTCATGATAGAATCTAACATTTTCCCAAAGGCAGATGCTAAGCTAAATGTCCCCTAATTACCTGTTTTAGTTTCCCTCCCTTTTTGAATAAGGGTGCTACGTTAACAGTTTCCCAATCCTCCAGAAGTTTTCCAGATGCAAAGGCTTCTTGGAAGGTTACAAACGGTGCATCCATTATCTCTGTAGCTACTTCCTTTAATATTCAAGGATGCAGCCCATCAGGTCCAGGGGGCTTATCAACCTTTAGCCCAATTAGTTTCCCCAGTACATTTCCCTCCTCACTACACCCCCACTCCTCCCTACCACCCATTTTGTCCCTTGATTATTTAGTATTTTTGGAATGCAGTTAGTGTCTTCTACCGTGAAGACTGATGCAAAATATTTATTCAGCTCTTCTGTCATTTCCTGGTTCCCCATTATTATTCCCCCAGCCTCATTCTCTAAGGGGCCTATGTTCACTTTGGCCTCTGCCTTCCCTTTTATATATTTAAATAAGCTCATACTGACCATTTTTATATTACTTACTTGTTTACCCTCAAAGTTTATTTTCTCCCTCTTTATTATTTTTGGTCATCTTTTGTTGGTTTTTAAAACTTTCCAATCCTGTGTCTTACCACTATCTTTACCACATTGTATGCTCTTTCTTTCAATTTGATGCTATCCTTATCTTCCTTGGTTAACCATGGCTGGTTTATCCCCTTCCTAGAATCCTTCTTCCTCACTGGGATATATCTTAGTTGTGAGTCATGAACTATTTTCTTAAACATCTGTATTGTTCATCAATTATCTTTTCTGCTAAACTCCTTTCCCAGCCCACTCCAGCCAACTCTGCCCTCATTCCTTTGTAATTACCCTTATTTACGTTTATCACAGTTGTTTCCAACCCAAGTTTCTCACTCTCAAACCGAACGCTAAATTCTACCATGTCATGGTCACTGTTTCCTAGGGAATATTTTACTCTGAGGTCATTTATTAAACCTGTCTCATTACACATTACCAGATCCAAAATAGCCTGATCCCTGGTTGGATCCACAACATATTGTTCTAGGAAATTGTCCCAAATACATTCAATGAATTCTTGCTTGTGCCTACCTCTGACAATTTGATTTTCCCAATCTATATGAAGATTAAAGTCACCCATGATTAAAGTACTGCCTTTTTTACATGCCCTCATTATCTCCTGATTTATTCTCTGTCCTACAGTACAGCTGCTGTTAGGGGGTGTATAGACTACTCCCACCAGTGTCTTCTTCCCTTGTTATTTCTTATCTCCACCCATATGGATTCTACATCTTCTGATCCTAGATCATTTCTTGCTATCATACTGATTCCATCTCGTACTAACAAAGCTAACCCACCACCATTTACTCCCTGCCTCCCTTTCGAAAAGTCACATGCCCCTGAATATTTAGTTCCCAGCTTTGATCTCCTTGTAACCTCATCTCCATAATGGTTATGAGATCATACCCATTAATCCCTATTTGTGCCATTAATTCATTTATTTTGTTTTGAATACTACTTGCATTTAAGTAAAGAGCTATTAACTTAGCCTTTTTACCTTTCTTGCCCTTTTGACCCTAATTGCAGCTGTTTTTTAATGTTTGTACACTCTGTCTCTTCCTGTCACACTCTGAGTATCATTACTTAAATAGCTGCCCTGTAAGGCTGCCATGTCCTTTTGCTTTGTAAGCTTGTGTATTACCTTTCCAGAACCCTCCTCCCCTCTATTTAGTTTAAAGTCCTCTCTACAGCCCTAGTTATTCGGCTCGACAGGACATTGGTCCCAGCACGGTTCAAATGAAACCCGTCCCACTGAAACAGCTCCCTTCTACCCCAGTACTGGTGCCAGTGCCCCATGAACTGACACCAATCCCACACCAATCTCTGAGCCATGCATTTAACTCCTTGACTTTTTTACCCTAAGCCAGTTTGCCTGTGGCTCAGGTAGTAATCCTGAGATTACCTTGGAGGTTCTGCTTTTTAATTTATCTCCTAACTGTTCAAATTCTTTCAGCAGAACCTCCTTTCCAGGCCTATCAATGTCGTTGGTACCAACATGGACGACGACAACTGGATCCCACTCCCAAGTTCCTCTCCAGCCCTGAGGAGACGTCCTTAACCCTGGCACCGGGCAGGCAGCACAGTCTTCGGGACTCACGCTCATGGCTATAGACAACAGTATCTTTCCCCCTAATTATACTGTCCCCTAACACTACTACTTTCCTATTTCCTCCCCCCACTTGAATGGCTCCCTGTACCACGGTGACGTGGTCAGTTCACTCATCCTCACTGCAGTCTACGTTCCTGTCCACACAGCCTTCAAGAACCTCGTAACTGTTGAACAATTGTATGGGCCGAGGCTCCTCTATCACTACCCCTTGGGTCCTCATATCTGCCTCAGCTACATTCACACCCTCCTGATCACATATCTGAATTCCCTAATCTGAGGGGTGTGACCACCTCCTAGAGCAAAGTGTCCAAGTAACTTTCTCCCTCCCTGATGTGGTGCAATGGCTGCAGTTTGGACTCCAGCTCCTTAGCTCGGATCTGAAGTTCCTCGAGCTGCACACATTTATTGCACCTTGGTGTCCAGCAGCCCCCACATGCTGCAGCAGCAACACATCACCTGTCCTGTCACCACCACCGTATTAGAATTAATTAATCTAGTACCCTGCTGTTTACACTTGAAGAGTCCCCCACTTTTTATATTTTATTGTAATTATTCTTTTGTACATCAGTTCGATTTTATACTTAATGAGCTATTTTTAAGAAAAAGAGAGAAAAAAAAACAAGAGATCTAAACACACACGAAAGACCTTACTTTTACTTTAAAAACTAGAAATACTCACCAATCCTACCCATCAATCAGCTGCTTTCCCTGCACTCGTGTCACATTGTGGTTTGTGATGTCGCTTCTCCGCTGGTCTCACTGTAGGTCTGCCTCTCAATCCGCACCTTTTATCCTCCTCCACTCACCTCTCACTCAAATTATACTATACCGAGCCTTAGGAATAGGATAAACCTTAATCTCATACCAGATACTCACCAATTAACCAGCATCTTCTCCTGGAGCTGAGCAATTCCCCAAGACAGAAAAAATGTAGGCAAAAGCAGCCAAACACCTCCTTCCCTTCCTCTGCTTAACTCGCTGAAACACTCAGCTCCAGTACTCTATTGTAAGTCACACTAAGTTAGCTACTTATAAATGCTACTTATATATGCTACTTATATATGCTACTTATATATGCTACTTATGTATGCTTCTAACACAAACGGCCTCTCCGAATCACTTAACAAGGATTCAATTTCAGCTGCCTCTTCATTAAGCTGCTCTTTCACTGGAACCTCTGAACATACCCTGCTAAAGGCCGGCAACTCCAAAATTTAAACTGCAGATTTCCGCTTAATGCCAACCACATTAAACTAAATTAGGTCTAGACAAACATTCACTCCCTCCACCACCGACGCACAGTAGCAGCAGTGTGTACCATCTACAAGATGCACTGTAGGAATTCACCAAGTCTCCTTAGACAGCACCTTCCAAACCCACGACCACTACCATCTAGAAGGACAAGGGCAGCAGATAGATGGGAACACCAGCACCTGGAAGTTCCCCTCCAAGTCACTCACCAACCTGACTTGGAAATATATCACCGTTCCTTCACTGTCGCTGGGTCAAAATCCTGGAACTCCCTCCCTAACAGCACTGTGGGTGTACCTACACCACATGGACTGCAGCGGTTCAAGAAGGCAGCTCACCACCACCTTCTCAAGGGAACTAGGGATGGGCAATAAAAGTGCTGGGCACACACATTCCATGAAAGAATAAAATAAAAATCTTTTCCTGTCCTCCTCTTTCAGAATTCCGTAGGGACCACTCCCTGCACAACATCCCAATCCACTCCTCAGTCATCCCTAAACCCACCTCCCTTCCTGTGAATGCAATAGAGACACAACACCTGCCCTTTCACCAATTCCCTTCTCAGTGTCCAAGGCCCTAGACACTCCTTCATGTGAAATAGCGATTTACTAGTATTTGTTTCAGTTTATTAAACTCTATTCACTGTCCGCAATCTGCTCTCCGCTTCAATGGGGAGACCAATTGCAGGCTGGGTGATTGCTTTGTGGAACACCTCCATTCAGTTCTCAAGCACTAACCCGAGCTTCCAGCTGTCATTTGAATTCTCCACCTTGCTCCCACTCTGACCTCTCTGTCCTTGGCCTGCTGCAGTTTTCCAGCGAGGCTCAGTTGAAGCACGAGGTGCAGTGCCTCAGCTTTTGACTCTGCATTATACAGCCTCTCGGCTGAACATTCAGTTCAATAACTTCAGATCATCACCTCTGGCTTCATCTTGTCATTTGTCTGTTTTTCATCTATTTTTTTGGTTTTGCTGGGTTGGCCTTGTCGGTTTTCTTTCTTGATCCCTTCATGTTGCACTCAGGTTGTTTCTCTGTCGCCGTTCATCCCTCATTTGGGAAGATCCTTTGTTTCTTTACTCTACCCATTACCACGCTCTCTGGTTGTTGCATCGTGAAAGTTTTGTTAGTTAATCTCTGCTGTCGCACCCCACCTCCCCCCTCCACCCCCCCCAATAACAGAGTCTTGATGAAAAGATTCAGACTCGAAACATTAACTGTGTTCCTCTCTGCAGAAGCTGTCAGACCTGCTGAGTTTTTCCAGCTATTTTAGTTTTGGTTTAAGATTTCCAGCATCCGCATCATTATACTTCTATCACAGAGCTTCTCCAATGCTCTCACTGCCCCTTCCCCCTTCCACTGCTAAAAGACTCTTCCACTTGTGTATTTCTTCAGTTATCTCTGTTTCTCTCCACAGACGCTGCCTGATCTGCTGAGTATTTCCAACATTTTCTGTTTTTGTTTTAGATTCCCAGGCCTCTGTAGTATTTTGCTTTTGTATCCCTGGTTAGACCCCAGCGGGAGGATTGTGTCCAATTCCGGGCTCCACACTTTAGGAAGGATGTTGAGACCTTGAAGAGGGTGCGGAGGAGATTTACTCCAATGGGACCAGGATTGAGGGAGTTAATGTGGAGGGACTGGAGAAGCTGGGATTGTTCTCCTTAGAGCAGAGAAGGTTAAGGGGAGATTTAATCGAGGTGTTCAAAATCAGGAAGAGTAATAATCTAGTAAGGAAGGAGAAGCCACCTCCAATGATAGGAGGGTCACTAACTGGAGCTAATTGTGATAATGGGGACACAGTCAGAAGCCCCAGCTGAAAGTCTGGTTCAGCCTTAGGCAGTTACCAGGAAGAGGGATGAAGTTGGTCACTCGGGAATGGAGCTTGGAGCAGAAACTGAAGATAATGGCTTTGGACTTCTCAAAATTTAATGAGAGAAAATTTCCACACATCCAGTTCTGGATGTTGGATACGCAGTCTGATAATTTGGAGAGAGTGGGGGAGTTGAGAGAGGTGGGGGGTGAGGTGGGACTGGGTGTCGTCAGCGTACATGTGGAAACTAAGGCCGGGTTTTAGGATGATGTCACCGAGAGGCAGCAGGTTGATGAGAAATAGAAGGGGCCAAGGATAGATCCTAGGGGGATACCAGAGGGAACGGTGTGGGAGCGGGAAGAGAAACCATTACAAGTAGTCATGGGAGATGGGAGTTGTGGTAATACCAGTGATCCAGAGGTAAGGGCAAAAAAGCTGGGAAAACTCAGGCAGACTCTGTGAAGAGAAACAGAGTTAATCTTTCAGATTGATCATCATAACCATTCTGAACCAATGATTTATAAAGGTTCAGCATAACTTCCTTGATAACACAGGTGTTGCTTCACTGGCTATTAATTTTCTGTGGTAACTAAGGAAATCAGATTGTGGAAATCCTTGTGTTTGTATGATCAGAGTTAGCTCCCCTGCCGTGGAGAACTCAGCCAGAGTGCAGTCTTAGGGTCGAGAATGGTGTGTGTGCGTCTGTAGCTTGGTGACCTCATAGAGCCGCTCCATTCTCTGCACAGAAATGGAAAAACTAAACTTCATCCAGGTCTCTCAGCAACTGTATCAATTTCCCCTCCACACTAATAAAGATATTCAGTAAGCATTCAGTGAGATTAGTTTTGATGTTTCAAATCTTCCACGTCTCAGCAGATCAATGAAATGTGAGTTTGCCAAAGGTGAACATTTATGAATATATAATTCACTCTCTGGCAAAGGTTCTGCTCATTAACTGTGATGCGCAGCTGCTCAGTAAAATCCAAGAGCACTCCTTCCAGTCAGGAATCATCCATGCAGCATTCCAGCTACTCCATGCTACCCGGTCTTCACCTCTGCTGCAGCTCAGGAAAATCCAGGCTGGGGCCTGGTCATGAGGCTCAGAAGGTCAATGGTTAAAGGACTAAATTAAAAATGACCTTCAAGATGATGAAAGCTTAAAATAAGGTGAATGTTGACATTAATTGCCAGATGTTATCAGGGCTCAATGGTCATAGTGTCTGCTGGGGAGCAATCTCACCTCAGACTGAAAGTGGTGGGTTCAAATCCGACTGCAAACACTTGAGCTGACAGTTCAAACATACGAACATATGAATTAGGAGCAGGAGTAGGCCACTTGGCCCCTCGAGCCTGCTCCGTCATTCAATAAGATCATGGCTGATCTGAATGTAACTTCAACCCCACAAACCTGCCTTTCACCCCCTTGTTAATCCAAACATCGATCTAGTTCTGCCTTAAAAATATTCAAAGACTGAGCTTCCACCACCTTTTGAGGAACAGAGTTCCAAAGACTCACCACGCTCTGAGAGAAAAAAATTCTCCTCATCTCATTTTACCATTTTAACTGAGCGACCCCTTATTTTTAAACAGTGACCCCTAGTTCTAGATTCTCCCACAAGAGGAAACACCCTCTCCACATCCACCCTGTCAAGACCCCACAGGATCTTAAATGATTCAATGAAGTTGCCTCTTACTCTTCTAAACTCCAGTGGATACAAGGTAATCTGTCCAACCCTTCCTGATAAGACAACCCGCCCATACCAGGTATTAGCCTGGTAAACCTTCTGTGAACTGCTCCAAATGCATTAACATCCTTTCTTAAATAAGGAGACTAATGCTTACACAATACTCCAGATGTGGTCTCACCAGTGCCTGTACAACTGAAGTATATCCTCCCTACTTTTGTAATCAATTCTCCTCACAATAAATGATAACATTCTATTCGCTTTCCTAATTACCTGCTGTACCTGCATACTAACCTTTTGTGGTTCATGCACTAGGACACCCAGATCCCTCTGAATCTTACCATTTAGATAACCAGCTTATATTTTCTTCATCTTGGCAAAATTGGCAATTTCACATTTGCCAGATCATTGCCAACCCATTAATCTGTCAATATCCCTTTGGAGCTTGCTTATGTGCTCTTGAGGGACTGAGGGACTGATGCAGAGTTGGAATGTCAGTATTAAGGGGGTGTGCTGCACTGTCAGAGGGTTAGTACTGAGGGAGTGCTGCAATATCAGAGCATCAGTACTGAGGGAGTGCTGCACTGTCAGAGGGTTAGTACTGAGGGAGTGCTGCAATATCAGAGCATCAGTACTGAGGGAGTGCTGCACTGTCAGAGGGTCAGTACTGAGGGAGTGCTGCAATATCAGAGCATCAGTACTGAGGGAGTGCTGCACTGTCAGAGGGTCAGTGCTGAGGGAGTGCTGCACTGTCAGAGGGTCAGCACTGAGGGAGTGCTGCACTGTCAGACGGTCAGTACTGAGGGAGTGCTGCACTGTCAGAGGGTCAGTACTGAGGGAGTGCTGCACTGTCAGAGGGTCAGTATTGAGGGAGTGCTGCACTGTCAGAGGGTCAGTATTGAGGGAGTGCTGCACTGTCAGAGGGTCAATACTGAGGGAGTGCTGCACTGTGACAGCATAAGAACATAAAAACATAAGAAAATAAGAACTAGGAGCAGGAGTAGGCAATTCAGCCCCTCGAGCCTGTCCCACCATTCATTACAATCATGGCTGATCTCATTTTGGCCTCACCTCCAATTTCCTGCCCTCTCCCCATAACCTTTCAACCCGTTACTAATTAAAAATCTGTCTATCTCCTTAAATTTATTCAGCGTCCCGGCATCCACTGCACTCTGAGGGAGTGAATTCCACAGATTTACGACCCTTTGAGAAAAGTAATTCCTCCTCATCTCTGATTTAAATCTACCGTCCCTTAGCCTAAAACTATGGCCTCTCGTTCTAGAATGTCCCACAAGGGGAAACATCCACTCCACGTCTACTTTGTCTATCTCCTTTAACATCTTATATACCTCAATTAGATCTCCTCTCATCCTTCTAAACTCTGGCGAGTATAGGCCTAAACTGCTCAATGTCTCCTCATAAGACAAGCCCCGCATCTCTGGAATCAATCTAGTGAACCTCCTCTGAACCGCCTCCAATGCAACTACATCCTTCCTCAAGTAAGGGGACCAAAACTGTGCACAGTACTCCAGGTGCGGCCTCACCAATGCCTTGTACAGTTGCAACAACACTTCCCTATTTTCATACTCTATTCCTTTAGCAATAAATACCAAAATTCCATTTGCCTTCCTTATTACCTGCTGTACCTGCATACTAGCTTTCAGCGATTCATGCACAAGGACACCCAGATCCCTCTGCACTGAAGCATTCTGAAGTTTCTCTCCATTTAAATAATAAGCCGCCTTTTTATTCTTCTGACCAAAATAGATAACCTCACACTTATCCACGTTAAACTCCATTTGCCAAATCTTGGCCCATTCACCTCACCTGTCCATATCCATTGGTAAATTTCTGATTTCTTCATTGCAACTTACTTTCCCACTTATTTTGGTGTCATCTGCAAATTTAGCTGTAGTATTTTTATCCCTGAATCCAAGTCATTAATATAGATTGTAAATAGTTGGGGCCCAAGTACCGAACCCTGTGGCACCCAACTAGTTACAGCTTGCCATCCAGAAAAAGAACCAGTTATCCTGACTCTCTGCTTTCTATTGGTTAGCCAATCCTCAATCCAAGCTAATATATTACCCCTAACTGTCTTCCTCTCTGCAGATGCTGTCAGACCTGCTGAGTTTTTCCAGCTGTTTTTGTTTTTATTCACCCTAACTCTGTGTGATCTTATCTTGTGTATTAATCTTTTGTGCGGCACCTTATCAAAGGCCTTCTGGAAGTCCAGATATACGACATCTACAGGATCCCCATTATCCACTTTGCTTGTCATATCTTCAAAGAACTCTAGCAACTTAGTAAAACATGATTTACTTTCATGAAACCATGCTGACTCCTCTATATCCTCTGCACTATCTGTTACTATTGGGGTGGCACTAGTGTCCTCCACCATGAAAACTGAGGCAAAATATTGATGAAGCATCTCTGCCATTTCTGCGTTCCCCACTATTAACTCCCCAGTCTCGTCCTCCAAGGGACCAACATTCACTTTAGCTGCTCTTTTTCCTTTTATATACTTGTAGAAGCTTTTGCTATCAGTTTTTACATTTTGCACTAGTTTTCTTTCATAATTTACCGTTGCTCTTTTTATTATTTTGACGTTCCAAATGTCCCATTACTACTTCCTTAATAATGGGTTCCAATAATTTCCCAACAGACGTTAAACTAACTGGTCTATAGTTTCCTACTTTCTACCTCCCCTCCTTTTTGAATAAGGGCATTATATTAGTATTTTTCCAATCCACTGGAACCTTTCCAGAATCCAGGGAATTTTGGAATATTACAGCCAATGCATCCACTATGTCCACTGCCACTTCCTTTAAGACCCTGGGATGTAGGCCATCAGGTCCTGGGGACTTGTCACCCTTTAATCCCAATAGTTTGCTCAGTACTTTTTCTCTAGTGATGGTGATTGTTCTAAGTTCCTCCTTCTCTACACCCTCTGCACTACCTGTTACTGTTGGGGTGGTACTAGTGTCCTCCACTGTGAAAACTGAGGCAAAATATTGATTCAGCGTCTCTGCCATTTCTACGTTCCCCACTATTAACTCCACAGTCTCGTCCTCCAGGGGACCAACATTCACTTTGGCTGCTCTCTTTCCTTTTATATACTTGTAGCAGGTTTTGCTATCAGTTTTTACATTTTGCACTAGTTTTCTTTCATAATTTACCTTTGCTCTTTTTATTATTTTTTTAGTAACCCTTTGTGGATTTTTAAGTTTCCTAATCCTCCAGCCTGCCACTGAACTTTGCAATTTGGTATCCCTTAGTTTTTGCCTTTATGTTATCTGTAACTTCCTTGCTTAGCCATGGATGCTTTTCCTCCTCTTACCATCTTTCTTCCTCATTGGAATATATTTTACTTGGGAGGAATTGAATATCTCCTTAAATATCTGCCACTGTTCATCAACTGCCCTCCCTTCCTGCCCAGTCCACTCAGGCCAAATCTGTCCTCATGCCTATGTGGTTACCTTTGTCTAACTCCAGAACACTCGTGTATTTCATACCGAGTAGACGTGGAAGGTCAGATCGTTCGTAAACATGTGAATCACCCGAGGATCAGGGAGACGCTGCCACAGTCAGTGTTTCCATCAAGGAATGTTATCGACCCCGTAAGCACCAAAGTACCTGATCGACCATTATAGACATAACTGGTGTCTCCATTGAATCAATTAGTGATGAACTGCCTGTGCTAAAAGAGGTTCCCGATACCGCAGTTCCTGTTAGTGTCGATCCTGTAGGAGAGCCTCAGGCTATAGGATCACGCTGCTCTACCCAGAGCAGAAACCCCCTCAACGACTTGATTTGTAATTACTGGGCCTGTGTATATATAATCACACTGGGCATGTGAATTCATGACAAAGTGCCAGTGTGATTTTTGATATTGTTTTTTATTCACCTGTGAAAAGTAATTTGTGTAAATAAGGAATGTAAAATGAGGAATTAAAGGGGGTGGGATGTGGTGATTGTTGTTTTAAGGCCAGTCTTACTGAGCAAGGGTCATGTGGTTAGAACAGCCAATCAGCACCGAGCACAGGGTGGCTGAATAGGGGCAGAGTTTTCCTAGTCTGGGGAGGTGGGTATTGTAGCCGTGTTACAGGCTGGCTGGTAATCCAGCAGCTCTGTAAATAAAGTTCCTTGTTCAACTAAAGAAGCCTCTCAGTGGTACAGCTGTACAGAGAGAGACAGACAGACAGATAGAGAGAGAGACAGAGACAAGGGGGAGACAGAGAGACAGGGAGAGAAAAACAGACAGAGACAGACAGAGAGGAAGTGACAGAGAGAGAAGGAGAGGCAGAGAGGGAGAGGGAAAGAGACAGAGAGAGAGAGACAGAGACAGACAGACAGACAGAGAGAGGGACAAAGAGAAAGAGAGACAGGAATACATATATATAGAGAGAGAGTGACAGAGGCAGAGAGAGACACGCAGAGAGAGAGAGGGAGAGACAGAGATGTACAGAGAGATAGAGACACAGAGAGAGGGAGAAAGAAATAGAAAGAGAGACAGGGAGATATATATAGAAAGATATATATATGTACAGAAAGAGATATATATATATAGAGAGAGACACACAGACAGACAGACAGAGAAAGCAGCAGAATTTCTAATGGATCAGTAACAGATGGTTTTCAGTAATGGGCCACTGAGGTTGTGTGTTTGTGTTATGTAGGTTATTTGGAGGAGAATGTTGGTGTTTTGAGGAGGCTGGAGCTGTGTGTTTTTGGTGGGGGAGGGATTGGAACTGGACAGATGCATAAGTTCCAGAGGATAAGATTGTTAATAGCCTAGAGAAACAGGCAGATCATTACTCGTGCTGGAGAGAGATGACACTACCCACGAGCACTGGTTGAACTAATGTACCTTGTCACAATGGTGCTTGACATAGTAAAGATTGATTATCCATGAATGAACTGACAAAGTTTCAACATCACCTTCTCTTCCACTCAGACGGAGGACCATCTTCACTCAGACTGGGACAGGAATTAAGTACACAACTAACAGTAACATTTACCCAAAACAATCCAATAACCTCCTGCCCCAACACCACAACACATACAACCCGAAAACAATCCTCACCCAAACTCCACCATTACTACCCATGCTCACCCCAACACCCAACCTGAAACTCCCACCTCCAATCCCAAATTTGCAGATGACACAAAAATAGATGGAAAGACAAGTGGTGAGGATGACACAGTCTACAGAGGGATACAGACAGGTTAAATGAGTGGGCGAGAACTTGGAGATGGAATATAATGTGGGAAAATGTGAGGTTCTGCACTTTGGCAGGAAGAATAGAGGAGCTGAATATTATTTAAATGGAGAAAGACTGCAGCACAGAGGGATTTGGGGGTCCTCGTGCATGAATCACAAAAAGCTAACATACAAGTTCAACAGGTAACAGAAAAGGCAAATGGAATGTTGGTCTTTATTTCAAAGGCATTGGAGTATAAAAATAGGGAGGCCTTGCTAAAACTATACAAGGCACTAGTTAGACCACACCTTGAATACTGTGAACAGTTTTGGTCCCCTTATCTAAGGAAAGATATACTGACATTGGAGGCAGTCCAGAGAAGGTTCACTGGGTTGCTCCCAGGGATGGAGGGATTTTCTTCTGAGGAGAGGTTGAGTAGGTTGGGTCTGTACTCACTGGAGTTTAGAAGAATGAGAGGCGACCTTATTGAAACATATAAGATTCTTAGGGGGCTTGGCAGGGGAGATGCTGGGAGGTTGTTTCCCCTTGTGGGAGAGTCTAGGACCAGAGGGCATAATCTCAGAGTAAGGGGTCACCCATTTAAAACAGAGATGAGGAGGAATTTCTTCTCTCAGTGGGTAGTCAATCTGTGGGATTCTTTACTGCAGACGGCTGTAGAGGCCGAGTCATTAAGTATATTCAAGGCTGAGATAGACAGATTTTTAATCAGTAAGGGAATCAAGGGTTATGGGGAAAAGGCAGGAAAGTGGAACTGAGGATTATCAGATCAGTCATGATCTCATTGAATGGCAGAGCAGACTCGATGGGCCAAATGGCCTACTTCTGCTCCTACATTTTATGGTCCCACCCCAATACAACCCTCACCCAAACCCACCCTCACTCCAACTCCTGACCCAAAATCCCCACCTCAAACCCCCTCACCCCAACACAACCCTCGCCCAAACCCTGTCATACCACCCTCACTCCAACACAACCCTCATCCAAACCCTGTCATACCACCCTCACTCCAACACAACCCTCATCCAAACCTCCTCGTCTCAAATCCCCCACCCAAACTCCCGATCCCAATACAAACCTCACACCAATCCCCCACTCCAAACCCCAACTCCAACACAACCCTCACCTAAAACCGCCCTCATCCCAACACCCGACCGAAACCCCCCATCTCAACCCCCTTCACCCCAATACAACCCACACCCAAAACCCCACATCTCCAACCACCAACTCCAGCACAATCCTCACCCCCAACCACCCCAAACCCCACCTCAACCCAATCCATGGTCACACCAATCCCCCCCTTCATCCCAGAACCCCAATTCACCCCAGTAACTCCAACTCACCCCAGCGACCTACCCTTTATCTGAATAAGCCCCCCTCAACCCAAAAAACACCCCCACATTCCAACTCAACTCCACTCCAATAGCAAATAACATTCATGTCAGGCAATGAACATCTCCAACAAGAGAGGATCCAACCATTGTCTTCTGACATTCAATGGCATTACCATCACTGAATCCCTCACTATCAACATCCTGGGGGTTACCATGGACCAGAAACTGAACTGGACTAGCCATTTAATACTGTGGCTACAAGAGATGGTCAGAGGCTGGGAATCCTGTGGCGAGTAACTCACCTCCTGACTCCCCAAAGCCTGTCCACCATCTACAAGACACAATTCAGGAGTGTGATGGAATACTCCCCACTTGCCTGGATGAGTGCAGCTCCCACAACACTCAAGAAGCTCGACACCATCCAGGACAAAGCAGCCCACTTGATTGGCACCACATCCACAAACATTCACTCCCTCCATCACTGATGCACAGTAGCCACAGTGTGTACCATCTACAAGATGCACTGCAGGAATTCACCAAGGCTCCTTAGGCTGCACCTTCCAAACTCTCAGGAAAGTCTTCTTGGCTATTTTTTGGGTTCAGATATGAGAATTAAAGGAATTCATTAAGTCTCCTCAAACGTCTGGACACATCGTTCAATTTTATTTGGTTCATTCAATATGTATCAGAACACACAATCTGAACCCTTTCTTAAAGATTATTGAGCAGTGACAAAGACTGATTAAAAGCTGAAACTGGCAAAAATGCCAAACGATCACTTGAGTGGTTAATCTCATATCAATTGTAGTTCTTTAGCGACTTGCTAAGTCACTCCTTGCAACAACAATTTCTTTTTAACAGTTTGTGTTAAATGCTAATTCTAGGGAGGGATGAGATGATAGACCAGAGGGTGGCATATTACCCCAACCAGGATCTGTTTTAGTCCAAAATACCCCACGAGGGGCTGCACTCTATGTTTGGAAAGCCTGATCCGGCTGTGTCAGCCTTCAGTAAACTTCCTTCATTTAGATTCTATCAGTGTGGGGGAGGGGGGAGGGGAGGATGGGGGTGTGGGTGGGGGTTGGGTGAGGGGTGTGGGGAGTGAGCGAGATGGGGGGGTCGGGAGTGAGGGGGCCATGGGGTGTGGGGAATGGGGGGGTGAGGCGGTGGGGGGCGGGGGGGTGTGGGCGTGTGGGTGGTTGGGGGGTTGGGGGTTGGGGGGTGGGGGGTGTGGGGGACGGGGGGTGTGGGGGTGTGTGGGGTGGGGGTTTGCGGTGGGGGTTGTGTGTTGTGTATGGGTGGTGGACTGTGGAGTGTGTGGGTTGGGGGTGGTTTGGGGAGTGTGTGGGGGTGTGGGGGGGTCAGGGTGGTGGTGTGTAGGGTCGGGGTTGGGGTAAGGGGATGTGGAGTTTATGGGCGGTGTGTGGGAGTTTGGGTTGGGGGGTGTGGGGTGTAAGTGTGGGGTGGGGGTGGGGGTGTGGAGGGTGTTGGTTGGGGGTGGGGTGGGGGTCGGGGTGTCGGTGTGAGGTGTGGGGGTGGTGGGGGGTGGGGGGTATGGGGTGGAGGGGGTGGGTGTGGGGTATGCGGGGGGTGGGGTTGTGGGGATGTGTGGGCGTTTGGGGTGGGGGTGTGTGGGGGTGTGGGGGGTGGTGTGGATGTGGGGGTGAGTGTGTGGGGATGGGTGTGGGGGTTTTGGGTCGGAGGTGTGGGGGGTGGGTGTGGGGAGTGGCAGTATAGGGGGTGGGGGTTTAGGTGGGGTAGGGGTGTGGGGGGGTTGGGGGTGTGGGGTGTGAGTGTGGGGGTCGGTATGTGGGGTTGGGTGTAGGGGGTGTGGGTTGGGGTGGGGTGTGGGGTGGGTGTGGGGTGTAGGGTGGGGTTGGGGTTGTGGGGGGCGGGTGTAGTGTGGGGTTGGGTGTTTGGGGGATGGGTGTAGGATGGGGTTGGGGGTTTGGGGGGGTGGATGTAGGGTGGGGTTGGGGGTTTGAGGGGTGGGTGTAGGGTGGAGTTGGGGGTGTGGGGGGTGGGTATAGGATGGGTTTTGGGGGTGTGGGGGGTGGGTGTAGGGTGGGGTTGGGGGTTTGGGGGGGTGGGTGTAGGGTGGAGTTGGGGGTTTTGGGGGGTGGGTGTAGGTTGGGGTTGGGGGTTGGTGGGGTGGGTGTACGATGGGGTTGGGGGTGTAGGTGGTGGGTGTAGGATGGGGTAGGCGTTTGTTTGGGCTGGGTGTAGGGTGGGGTTGGGGGTTTGGGGGGGTGGGTGGAGGGTGGGGTTGGGCGTTTGGGGGGGGTGGGTGTAGGGTGGGGTTGGGGGTTTGGGGAGGTGGGTGTAGGGTGGGGTTGGGGGTTGGGGGGTGGTTGTAGGGTGGGTTTGGGGGTGTGGGTGGTGGGTGTAGGTTGGGGTTGGGGGTTGGTGGGGTGGGTGTAGGATGGGGTTGGGGGTGTGGGTGGTGAGTGTAGGATGGGGTAGGCGTTTGTTTGGGCTGGGTGTAGGGTGGGGTTGGGGGTTTGGGGGGGTGGGTGGAGGGTGGGGTTGGGCGTTTGGGGGGGTTGGGTGTAGGGTAGGGTTGGGGGTTTGGGGGGTGGGTGTAGGGTGGGGTTGGGGGTTTGGGGAGGTGGGTGTAGGGTGGGGTTGGGGGTTGGGGGGTGGTTGTAGGGTGGGTTTGGGGGAGTGGGTGGTGGGTGTAGGATGGGGTTGGGGGTTTGTGGGGGTGGGTGTAGGATGGGGTTAGGGGTTTGTTGGGGTGGGTGTAGGGTGGGGTTGGGGGTGTGGGGGGTGTGTGTAGGGAGGGGTTGGGGGTGTGGCTGGTGGGTGTAGGGTGGGGTTGGGGGTATGTGGGGGTGGGTGTAGGATGGGGTTGGGGGATTGGGGGGTGTGGGTGTAGGATGGGGTTGGGGGTTTGTGGGGGTGGGTGTAGGGTGGGGTTGGGGGTTTGGGGGGGTGGGTGTAGGGTGGGGTTGGGGGTGTGGGGGTGTGGGTGGAGGGTGGGGTTGGGCGTTTTGGGGGGGTGGGTGTAGGGTAGGGTTGGGGGTTTGGGGGGGTGGGTGTAGGATGGGGTTGGGGTGTGGGGGGTGGGTGTAGGGTGGGGTTGGGTGTGTGGGGGTGTGGGTGGAGGGTGGGGTTGGGCGTTTTGGGCGGGTGGGTGTAGGGTGGGGTTGGGTGTGTGGAGGGTGGGTGTAGGATGGGGTTGGGGGTTTGGGGGTGTGGGTGTAGGATGGGGTTGGGGTGTGGGGGTGGGTGTAGGGTGGGGTTGGGTGTGTGGAGGGTGGGTGTAGGATGGGGTTGGGGGTTTGGGGGTGTGGGTGTAGGATGGGGTTGGGGTGTGGGGGTGGGTGTAGATTGGGGTTAGAGGTTTGTGGGGGTGGGTGTAGGGTGGGGTTGGGGGTTTGGGGGGAGTGGATATAGGGTGGGGTTGGGGGTTTGTGGGGGTGGGTGTAGGATGGGGTTGGGGGTTTCGGGGGGGGTGGGTGTAGGATGGGGTTTGGGGTTTGGGGGGGTGGGTGTAGGGTGGGGTTGGGGGTTTGTGGGGGTGGGTGTAGGATGGGGTTTGGGGTTTGGGGGGGTGGGTGTAGGGTGGGGTTCGGGGTTTGGGGGGTGGGTGTAGGGTGGGTTTGGGGGTGTGGGTGGTGGGTGTAGGATGGGGTTGGGGGTTTGTGGGGGTGGGTGTAGGATGGGGTTAGGGGTTTGTTGGGGTGGGTGTAGGGTGGGGTTGGGGGTTTTGGGGGGTGGGTGTAGGTTGGGGTTGGGGGTTGGTGGGGTGGGTGTAGGATGGGGTTGGGGGTGTGGGTGGTGAGTGTAGGATGGGGTAGGCGTTTGTTTGGGCTGGGTGTAGGGTGGGGTTGGGGGTTTGGGGGGGTGGGTGGAGGGTGGGGTTGGGCGTTTGGGGGGGTTGGGTGTAGGGTAGGGTTGGGGGTTTGGGGGGTGGGTGTAGGGTGGGGTTGGGGGTTTGGGGGTGGGTGTAGGGTGGGTTTGGGGGAGTGGGTGGTGGGTGTAGGATGGGGTTGGGGGTTTGTGGGGGTGGGTGTAGGATGGGGTTAGGGGTTTGTTGGGGTGGGTGTAGGGTGGGGTTGGGGGTGTGGGGGGTGGGTGTAGGGTGGGGTTGGGGGTGTGGCTGGTGGGTGTAGGGTGGGGTTGGGGGTATGTGGGGGTGGGTGTAGGATGGGGTTGGGGGATTGGGGGGTGTGGGTGTAGGATGGGGTTGGGGGTTTGGGGGGGTGGGTGTAGGGTGGGGTTGGGGGTTTGGGGGGGTGGGTGTAGGGTGGGGTTGGGGGTGTGGGGGTGTGGGTGGAGGGTGGGGTTGGGCGTTTTGGGGGGGTGGGTGTAGGGTAGGGTTGGGGGTTTGGGGGGGTGAGTGTAGGGTGGGGTTGGGTGTGTGGAGGGTGGGTGTAGGATGGGGTTGGGGGTTTGGGGGTGTGGGTGTAGGATGGGGTTGGGGTGTGGGTGTGGGTGTAGATTGGGGTTAGAGGTTTGTGGGGGTGGATGTAGGGTGGGGTTGGGGGTGAGGGTGGTGGGTGTAGGATGGGGCTGGGAGTTTGTGGGGGTGGGTGTAGGATGGGGTTGGGGGTTTGGGGGGGGTGGGTGTAGGATGGGGTTGGGGGTTTGTGGGGGTGGGTGTAGGGTGGGGTTGGGGGTTTGGGGGGGTGGGTGTAGGGTGGGGTTGGGGGTTTGGGGAGGTGGGTGTAGGGTGGGGTTCGGGGTTTGGGGGGTGGGTGTAGGGTGGGCTTGGGGGTGTGGGAGGTGGGTGTAGGATGGGGTTGGGGGTTTGTGGGGGTGGGTGTAGGATGGGGTTAGGGGTTTGTTCGGGTGGGTGTAGGGTGGGGTTGGGGGTGTGGGGGGTGGGTGTAGGGTGGGGTTGGGGGTGTGGGTGGTTGGTGTAGGGTGGGGTTGGGGGTATGTGGGGGTGGGTGTAGGATGGGTTTGGGGGATTGGGGGGTGGGTGTAGGATGGGGTTGGGGGTTTGTGGGGGTGGGTGTAGGGTGGGGTTGGGGGTTTGTGGCGGTGGGTGTAGGGTGGGGTTGGGTGTTTGGGGGCGTAGGTGTAGGGTGGGGTTGGGGGTTGGGGGGTGGGTGTAGGGTGGGGTTGGGGGTGTGGGTGGTGGGTGTAGGATGGGGTTGGGGGTTTGGAGGGTGGGTGTAGGATGGGGTTGGGGGTTTGGGGGGGGTGGGTGTAAGGTGGTGTTAGGGGTTTGGGGAGGTGGGTGTAGGGTAGGGTTGGGAGTTTGGGGGGCTGGGTGTAGGGTGGGGTTGGGAGTTTGGGGGGGTGGATGTAGTGTGGGGTTGGTGGTGTGGGGGGTGGGTGTAGAGTGGTGTTGGGGGTTTGGGGGGGTGGGTGTAGGGTGGGGTTGGGGGTTTGGGGGGGTGGGTGTAGAGTGGGGTTGGGGGTGTGGGGGTGTGGGTGGAGGGTGGGGTTGGGCATTTTGGGGGGGTGGGTGTAGGGTAGGGTTGGGGGTTTGGGGGGTGGGTGTAGGGTGGGGTTGGGTGTGTGGAGGGTGGGTGTAGGATGGGGTTGGGGGTTTGCGGGTGTGGGTGTAGGATGGGGTTGGGGTGTGGGGGTGGGTGTAGATTGGGGTTAGAGGTTTGTGGGGGTGGGTGTAGGGTGGGGTTGGGGTTTGGCGGGAGTGGATATAGGGTGGGGTTGGGGGTGTGGGTGGTGGGTGTAGGATGGGGTTGGGGGTTTGTGGGGGTGGGTGTAGGATGGGGTTGTGGGTTTGGGGGGGTGGGTGTAGGGTGGGGTTGGGGGTTTGTGGGGGTGGGTGTAGGGTGGGGTTGGGGGTTTGTGGGGGTGGGTGTAGGGTGGGGTTGGGGGTTTGTGGGGGTGGGTGTAGGATGGGTTTTGGGGTTTGGGGGGGTGGGTGTAGGGTGGGGTTGGGGGTTTGGGGAGGTGGGTGTAGGGTGGGTTTGGGGGTGTGGATGGTGGGTGTAGGATGGGGTTGGGGGTTTGGGGAGGTGGGTGTAGGGTGGGGTTCGGGGTTTGGGGGGTGGGTGTAGGGTGGGTTTGGGGGTGTGGATGGTGGGTGTAGGATGGGGTTGGGGGTTTGTGGGAGTGGGTGTAGGATGGGGTTGGGTGTTTGTGGCGGTGGGTGTAGTGTGGGGTTGGGTGTTTGGGGGCGTGGGTGTAGGGTGTGGTTGGGGGTGTGGGCGGTGGTTGTAGGGTGGGGTTGGGGGTTTGGAGGGTGGGTGTAGGATGGGGTTGGGGGTTTTGGGGGGGGTGGGTGTAAGGTGGTGTTAGGGGTTTGGGGAGGTGGGTGTAGGGTAGGGTTGGGGGTTGTGGGAGGTGGGTGTAGGGTGGGGTTGGGAGTTTGGGGGGCTGGGTGTAGGGTGGGGTTGGGAGTTTGGGGGGGTGGGTGTAGGGTAGGGTTGGTGGTGTGGGGGGTGGGTGTAGAGTGGGGTTGGGGGTTTGGGGGGGTGGGTGTAGGGTGGGGTTGGGGGTTTGGGGGGGTGGGTGTAGGGTGGGGTTGGTGGTGTGGGGGGCTGGGTGTAGGGTGGGGTTGGGGGTTTGTGGGGGTGGGTGTAGGGTGGGGTTGGGGGTTTGGGGGGGTGGGTGTAGGGTGGGGTTGGTGGTGTGGGGGCTGGGTGTAGGGTGGGGTTGGGGGTTTGTGGGGGCGGGGTGTAGGGTGTGGTTGGGGATTTGGGGGGGTGGGTGTAGGGTGGGGTTGGGGGCGTGGGTGGTGGGAGTAGGGTGGGGTTGGGGGTTTGTGGGGGTGGGTGTAGGGTGGGATGGGGGTTTGGGGGGGTGGATGTAGGGTGGGGTTGGTGGTGTGGGGGGTGGGTGTAGGGTGGGGTTGAGGGTTTGGCGGGGTTGGGTGTAGTGTGGGGTTGGGGGTTTGGGTGTTGGGTGTAGGATGTGGTTGGGTGTTTGTGGGGGTGGGTGTAGGATGCGGTTGGGGTGTGGGTGGTGGGTGTAGGGTGGGGTTGGGGGTTTGGCGGGGTGGGTGTAGGGTGTGGTTGCGGGTTTGTGGGGGTGGGTGTAGGGTGGGGTTAGGGGTTTGGGGGGGTGGGTGTAGGGTGGGGTTTGGGGTGTGGGTGGTGGGAGTAGGGTGGGGTTGGGGGTTTGTGGGGGCGGGTGTAGGGTGTGGTTAGGGATTTGGGGTGTGGGTGTAGGGTGGGGTTGGGGTGTGGGGGTGGGTGTAGGGTTGGGTTGGGGGTTTGGGGGTTTGGGTGTAGTGTGGGGTTGGGGGTGTAGGGGGGTGGGTGTAGGGTGGGGTTGGGGGTTTGGGGGGGTGGGTGTAGGGTGGGGTTTGGGGTTTGGGGGTGTGGGTGTAGTGTGGGGTTGGGGGTGTGGGTGGTGGGTGTAGGATGGGGTTGGGGGTTTGTTGGGGTGGGTGTAGGATGGGGATAGGGGTTTGTTGGGGTGGGTGTAGGGTGGGGTTGGGGGTGTGGGGGGTGGGTGTAGGGTGGGGTTGGGGGTGTGGGTGGTGGGTGTAGGGTGGGGTTGGGGGTTTGGGGGTGTGGGTGTAGGGTGGGGTTGGGGGTGTGGGAGGTGGGTGTAGGATGGGGTTGGGGGTTTGGGGGTGTGGATGTAGGGTGGGGCTGGTGGTGTGGGGGTGGGTGTAGGGTGGGGTTGGGGGTTTGTGGGGGTGGGTGTAGGATGTGGTTGGGGGTTTGTGGAGGTGGGTGTAGGGTGGGGTTGGGGGTTTGGGGGATTGGGTGGAGGGTGGGGTTGGGGGTTTGGCATGGTGGGTGTAGGGTGGGGTTGGGGAAGTGGGGTGGTGGGTGTAGGATGGGGTTGGGGGTTTGGGGGGGTGGGTGTAGGATGGGGTTGGGGGTTTGGGGGAGTGGGTGTAAGGTGGGGTTGGGGGTTTGGGGGGAGGGTGTAGGATAGGGTTGGGGGTTTGTGGGGGTGGGTGTAGGGTGTGGTTGGGGGTTTGTGGAGGTGGGTGTAAGGTGGGGTTGGGGATGTGGGGGTGGGTGTAGGATGGGGTTTGGGGCGGTTGGCTGTAGGGTGGGGTTGGGGGTTTAGGGGTGTGGGTGTAGGGTGGGGTTGGGGGTTTAGGGGTGTGGGTGTAGGGTGGGGTTGGGGGTTTAGGGGTGTGGGTGTAGGGTGGGGTTCGAGGTTTGGGGGAGTGGGTATAGGGTGGGATTAGGGGTTTGTGGAGGTGGGTGTAGGGTGGTGTTGGGGATTTGGGGTGGTGAGTGTAGGGTGTGGTTGGTGGTTTGGGGGGGTGCGTGGTGGGTGTAGGATGGGGTTGGGGGTTTGTGGAGGTGGGTGTAGGGTGGGTTTGGGAGTTTGGGGGGGTGGGTGTAGGGTGGGGTTGGGGGTGTGGGTGGTGGGTGTAGGATGGTGTTGGGAGTTTGGGGGGGTGGGTGTAGGGTGGAGTTGGGAGTTTGTGGAGGTGGGTGTAAGGTGGGGTTGGGGGTTTGGGGGGGTGGGTTTAGGATGGGGTTGGTGGTTTGGGGGGGTGGGTGCAAGGTGGGGTTGGGGGGTTTGGGTGGTGGGTGTAGGATGGTGTTGGGAGTTTGGGGGGGTGGGTGTAGGGTGGGGTTGGGGGTGTGGGTGGTGGGTGTAGGATGGTGTTGGGAGTTTGGGGGGTTGGGTGTAGGGTGGGGTTGGGGGTGTGGGTGGTGGGTGTAGGATGGTGTTGGGAGTTTGGGGGGGGTGGGTGTAGGGTGGGGTTGGGGGTGTGGGTGGTGGGTGTAGGATGGTGTTGGGAGTTTGGGGGGGTGGGTGTAGGGTGGGGTTGGGGGTGTGGGTGGTGGGTGTAGGATGGTGTTGGGAGTTTGGGGGGGTGGGTGTAGGGTGTGGTTGGGGATGTGGAGGTGGGTGTAGGGTGGGGTGTGGGGGGGTGTGTGTAGGGTGGGGTTGGGCGTTTGGGGGGGGTGGGTGTAGGGTGGGGTTGGGGGTGTGGGTGGTTGTTGTAGGGTGGGGTTGGGGGTTTGGGGAGGTGGGTGTAGGGTGGGGTTGGGGGTTGGGGGGTGGTTGTAGGGTGGGTTTGGGGGAGTGGGTGGTGGGTGTAGGATGGGGTTGGGGGTTTGTGGGGGTGGGTGTAGGATGGGGTTAGGGGTTTGTTGGGGTGGGTGTAGGGTGGGGTTGGGGGGTGTGGGGGGGTGGGTGTAGGGAGGGGTTGGGGGGTGTGGCTGGTGGGTGTAGGGTGGGGTTGGGGGTATGTGGGGGTGGGTGTAGGATGGGGTTGGGGGATTGGGGGGTGTGGGTGTAGGATGGGGTTGGGGGTTTGGGGGGGGTGGGTGTAGGGTGGGGTTGGGGGTGTGGGGGTGTGGGTGGAGGGTGGGGTTGGGCGTTTTGGGGGGGGTGGGTGTAGGGTGGGGTTGGGTGTGTGGAGGGTGGGTGTAGGATGGGGTTGGGGGTTTGGGGGTGTGGGTGTAGGATGGGGTTGGGGTGTGGGGGTGGGTGTAGATTGGGGTTAGAGGTTTGTGTGGGTGGATGTAGGGTGGGGTTGGGCGTTTGGGGGGAGTGGATATAGGGTGGGGTTGGGGGTGTGGGTGGTGGGTGTAGGATGGGGCTGGGAGTTTGTGGGGGTGGGTGTAGGATGGGGTTGGGGGTTTGGGGGGGGTGGGTGTAGGATGGGGTTGGGGGTTTGTGGGGGTGGGTGTAGGATGGGGTTTGGGGTTTGGGGGGGTGGGTGTAGGGTGGGGTTGGGGGTTTGGGGAGGTGGGTGTAGGGTGGGGTTCGGGGTTTGGGGGGTGGGTGTAGGGTGGGTTTGGGGGTGTGGGTGGTGGGTGTAGGATGGGGTTGGGGGTTTGTGGGGGTGGGTGTAGGATGGGGTTAGGGGTTTGTTCGGGTGGGTGTAGGGTGGGGTTGGGGGTGTGGGGGTGGTTGGTGTAGGGGTGGGGTTGGGGGTATGTGGGGGTGGGTGTAGGATGGGGTTAGGGGTTTGTTCGGGTGGGTGTAGGGTGGGGTTGGGGGTGTGGGGGTGGGTGTAGGGTGGGGTTGGGGGTGTGGGTGGTTGGTGTAGGGTGGGGTTGGGGGTATGTGGGGGTGGGTGTAGGATGGGTTTGGGGGATTGGGGGGTGGGTGTAGGATGGGGTTGGGGGTTTGTGGGGGTGGGTGTAGGATGGGGTTTGGGGTTTGGGGGGGTGGGTGTAGGGTGGGGTTGGGGGTTTGGGGAGGTGGGTGTAGGGTGGGGTTCGGGGTTTGGGGGGTGGGTGTAGGGTGGGTTTGGGGGGTGTGGGTGGTGGGTGTAGGATGGGGTTGGGGGTTTGTGGGGGTGGGTGTAGGATGGGGTTAGGGGTTTGTTCGGGTGGGGTGTAGGGTGGGGTTGGGGGGTGTGGGGGGTGGGTGTAGGGAGGGGTTGGGGGTGTGGCTGGTGGGTGTAGGGTGGGGTTGGGGGTATGTGGGGGTGGGTGTAGGATGGGGTTGGGGGATTGGGGGGTGTGGGTGTAGGATGGGGTTGGGGGTTTGGGGGGGTGGGTGTAGGGTGGGGTTGGGGGTGTGGGGGTGTGGGTGGAGGGTGGGGTTGGGCGTTTTGGGGGGGTGGGTGTAGGGTGGGGGTTGGGTGTGTGGAGGGTGGGTGTAGGATGGGGTTGGGGGTTTGGGGGTGTGGGTGTAGGATGGGGTTGGGGTGTGGGGGTGGGTGTAGATTGGGGTTAGAGGTTTGTGTGGGTGGATGTAGGGTGGGGTTTGGGCGTTTGGGGGGAGTGGATATAGGGTGGGGTTGGGGGTGTGGGTGGTGGGTGTAGGATGGGGCTGGGAGTTTGTGGGGGTGGGTGTAGGATGGGGTTGGGGGTTTGGGGGGGGTGGGTGTAGGATGGGGTTGGGGGTTTGTGGGGGTGGGTGTAGGATGGGGTTTGGGGTTTGGGGGGGGTGGGTGTAGGGTGGGGGTTGGGGGTTTGGGGGAGGTGGGTGTAGGGTGGGGTTCGGGGTTTGGGGGGTGGGTGTAGGGTGGGTTTGGGGGTGTGGGTGGTGGGTGTAGGATGGGGTTGGGGGTTTGTGGGGGTGGGTGTAGGATGGGGTTAGGGGTTTGTTCGGGTGGGTGTAGGGTGGGGTTGGGGGTGTGGGGGGTGGGTGTAGGGTGGGGTTGGGGGTGTGGGTGGTTGGTGTAGGGTGGGGTTGGGGGTATGTGGGGGTGGGTGTAGGATGGGGTTAGGGGTTTGTTCGGGTGGGTGTAGGGTGGGGTTGGGGGTGTGGGGGGGTGGTAGTAGGGTGGGGTTGGGGGTGTGGGTGGTTGGTGTAGGGTGGGGTTGGGGGTAATGTGGGGGTGGGTGTAGGATGGGTTTGGGGGATTGGGGGGTGGGTGTAGGATGGGGTTGGGGGTTTGTTGAGGGTGGGTGTAGGGTGGGGTTGGGGTGTGGGGGGTGGGTGTAGGGTGGGTTTGGGGGTGTGGGTGTGTGGGTGTAGGGTGGGGTTGGGGGTATGTGGGGGTGGGTGTAGGATGGGGTTGCGGGTTTGTGTGGGTGGGTGTAGGGGTGGGGTTGGGTGTTTGGGGGCGTGGGTGTAGGGTGTGGTTGGGGGTGTGGGCGGTGGTTGTAGGGTGGGGTTGGGGGTTTGGGGGGGGGTGGGTGTAGGATGGGGTTGGGGGTTTGTGGGGGGTGGGTGTAGGGTGTGGTTGGGGGTGTGGGCGGTGGGTGTAGGGTGGGGGTTGGGGTGTGAGGGTGGTGGGTGTAGGATGGGGTTGGGGGTTTGGGGGGGGTGGGTTGTAAGGTGGTGTTAGGGGTTTGGGGAGGTGGGTGTAGGGTAGGGTTGGGGGTTGTGGGAGGTGGGTGTAGGGTGGGGTTGGGAGTTTGGGGGGCTGGATGTAGGGTGGGGTTGGAGGGGTTTGGGGGGGTGGGTGTAGGGTGGGGGTTGGGGGTTTTGGGGGGGGTGGGTGTAGGGTAGGGTGGGGTTTGGGGGGTGGGTGTAGGGTGGGGTTGGGTGTGTGGAGGGTGGGTGTAGGATGGGGTTGGGGGGTTTGCGGGTGTGGGTGTAGGATGGGGTTGGGGTGTGGGGGTGGGTGTAGATGTGGGTTAGAGGTTTGTGGGGCTGGGTGTAGGGTGGGGTTGGGGGTTTGGCGGGGGGCGGGTGTAGGGTGTGGTTGGGGATTTGGGGGGGTGGGTGTAGGGTGGGGTTGGGGGCGTGGGTGGTGGGAGTAGGGTGGGGTTGGGGGTGTGGGGGGGTGGGTGTAGGGTGGGGTTGGGGGTTTGTGGGGGTGGGTGTAGGGTGGGATGGGGGGGTTTGGGGGGGTGGATGTAGGGAGGGGTTGGAGTGGTGTGAGGGGGGTGGGTGTAGGGTGGGACTGGGGGTTTGGTGGGGTGGGTGTAGGGGTTGGGTTGGGGGTTTGGGGGGTGGGTGTAGTGTGGGGGTTGGGGGTGTGTGTGTGGTGGGTGTAGGGTGGGGTTGAGGGTTTGGCGGGGTTGGGTGTAGTGTGGGGTTGGGGGGTTTGGGGGGGTGGGTGTAGGATGGGGTTGGGGTGTGGGTGGTGGGTGTAGGGTGGGGTTGGGGGTTTGGCGGGGGTGGGTTTAGGATAGGGTTGGGGGTTTGTGGGGGTGGGTGTACGAATGTGGTTGAGGGTTTGTGGAGGTGGGTGTAGGGTGGGGTTAGGGGTTTGGGGGGTGGGTGTAGGGTGGGGTTGGGGGTTTGGGTGGTGGGTGTAGGATGGTGTTGGGAGTTTGGGGGGGTGGGTGTAGGGTGGGGTTGGGAGTTTGGGGGGGTGGGTGTAGGGTGGGGTTGGTGGTGTGGGGGGTGGGAGTAGGGTGGGGTTGGGGGTGTGGGTGGTGGGTGTAGGGTGTGGTGTGGGGGGGTGTGTGTAGGGTGGGGTTGGGCGTTTGGGGGGGGGTGGGTGTAGGGTGGGGTTGGGGGGTGTGGGGGGTGGTGGGTGTAGGCTGGTGTTGGGAGTTTGGGGGGGGTGGGTGTAGGGTGGGGTTGGGGGGTGTGGGTGGTGGGTGTAGGATGGTGTTGGGAGTTTGGGGGGGTGGGTGTAGGGTGGGGTTGGGGATGTGGGGTGGGTGTAGGGTGGGGTGTGGGGGTGGAGGTGTAGGGTGGGGTTGGGCGTTTGGGGGGGTGGGTGTGGGGTGGGGTTGGGCGTTTTGGGGGGGTGGGTGTGGGGGTGGGGTTGGGGTGGGGAGGTGGTGGGGCTGCTGTTTGCCAGCTGTTTTTCACAATATTCTGCACGTTCTCTGTGCTGCTATTTTCTGCTGAGATGAGGTTGTGTTTTTATCTAAATCGATCCAAACACGTTAATTCTCAATATCGGAACATTTCAGGATTGTCACTTTGATAAACACAGGCCGGGAAATCACAACAACCTGATTCCTACATTCAGCAAGATTGAATTTTAAGAGAGGCTGAAATTATTCTCTCCACAGTTCATTACAGGGTGGAATTTGGTTAACCTCAGCCGATTGGCATCATCCTCTCTGTCTGCCACCCCTCCAAGTTTGGGTCACCCTGTAATCCAATAACCAAGTCAGTTACAATGCTATATATATATATCTATATGTGTCATAAACACACTAACCACTGTCCACCATCCTCCAGTCTGAAAAACTATAAGACTTAAGCCAGTTTTTATCCGCGTTACCACTGACCCTCCTATTCCATGGTCCTCTATGTTGTTAACCAGCCTTTTATGTAGTATTTTGTCAAACACTTTCTTAAAATCCATTTACACAACATCTGGCACATTCCCTTCATCAACTTTCTTCATCAAATCATTCAATTAGATTATCCAAGCACAATCTGCCTTTTACCAACCTGTGCCGGCTCTCCTTAATTTACCCAAATCTCTCCAAGTGCCTGGTAATTTTTTTTCCCTGATTACTGTTGCTAAAATCTTACTCTTCACTGATATTAAACTGAGCAGTCTGTAGTTGCTGGGACCGTCCTCATGTCCTTTCTTGAACCAGGGTGTCACATTTGCCGTTCTCTAAGCCTCTGGCACCTCCCCTATATCTAAGGAAGATTGGAAATTATGGCAAACCCTTCCACTGTCTCCAACTCTACTTCCTTTAGTACCTGCGATGCAAGCCATCTGGACCAGGTGACTTATCCACTCGCGGCATAGCCAGCCTTTCCAGTACCTCCTCCCTTTCAACTTCCACCCTATCCATTGCTTCTACTATTTCTGCTTCTACTGATATTTTGTCTGATTCCTTTTAGTAAACATCGATACAAAGAACTCATTGGCCTGAATTTTTTGCTTATTGGGCGCACGTGATCAGTGGGCCCAGGAGTGGGCAAGAATCAGCCCCCCGACCACAATTTCACGCTGGCCGGCCAATTAACGGCTGCGAAAGGCTCAGCACTGCTGGTGGGGGTGGGAAGTGCCTGGGACACCAATGTCACTGCGGCTACTGGTGAGTGCTTCCACTGAGCCCCCCTGAAGGCAGGTGCTTCGGACAGCTGCAGACATACCACAGAATAAACAGAACAACTAAAATGCTGCAAATATATCCATGCAGCACAATCCAAACCAGTAAAAAAAAAACCAGTGTGCAGATATCTCTTTTTATTTGATTCCTCCATGTAGATTTCATCCTGCTCTGGGTCCAGGTTCGAGCCAAAATGGAAAATACAGCAGCTGATTGGCCCATCTACCAACCGTCAAAGTGGATGGGTCATGAGAAATGGTGTTCAAGCGCCTCCTTTGTGGACTTAATTGCCCACTTAATTGTCAGCGAACACACTTCTGACTGCCATTCTGACTATTACGTTTTCCAGCCTTACCCTGCACATCTCATCCTCTTTGTTCCCAGTTGGACCCCCTCCACCTCTCACCAGCCACTGATTATTGACAGGTTAGGAGAAGATTTCTTGTTTCTGTTTATCCTAACTTCCATTCTATTCCCATATTCTCTCTTTGCCAGTCTTACTTTCCTCTTCACCTCGCTCTCAACCTGTTATATTTGACCTGGTTCTCAGTTGAAGAATTCATTATATTTATCATAGAATAAGAACTTATCATAAACCCTCCCTTACTGTTTCATCACAATCTCTATTTCCACTGTCATCCAGAGACCCCTGGTTTGGACTCCCTTACTATAGTATTAGGGTGTTTGGGACTGTCAGGGTTAATGTGGGACTGGAAAAGTTGTAACGCACACATTATGATGTAGAGAGTCACATGGGAGGAGTAGAGTGGAGCGGTGAGTCTGGCAGAAGTCAGCATGAAGGTAGCACTCAGTCAGACCTGTATCCTGTGTCTAAGACCTTTCTGCCACAGTACACCGAGGGGCTGAGAACTGTAAAGAGCCCCTCGGGATGTACAGCTCAAAATGAATGTCTGCCAATGATTGTAATATTCATTGTTTGTACTGATACACCTTGTGTTTCCTGTTGTAAAAGTTGAACCTCATTGTATTTTTGTGATGGTGATTTTGAAATGGTTTGAAATGTTGTTGAAGATTTATGAATAAAGTATATTTTTGCATAAAAAAAGTACCCTGTGTCTATGTTTGTAGTCATGTGTTATTATTAAACAGTTAACAGACAAGTCTCGAGAACTTTTCATGAGACAACGTCCAACGATACTTATCCCTCGCCCTTGTTCCAGTAATTCCCAGCCTGTACATCTACTCCTTCAAGATCACCCATTGTCCCATTAAAGATTTTTCTGTCAGTCTTTTGTTCCATTTTAATCTGGTTCATCCCAAAAAGTGTGAAGTGATTAAGTTTCATCAGGGGAATGAGGACAGACAATGAACAAATTTAAGGTGAGGAAGCAGAAACAGAGGGACCTGAGGATGTATGGACATAAACCTTTGAAGAATATAGGAGCAGGCATGGGCCAATCGACTCATTGAACCTGCTCCCACCATTCGATAACACCATGGCTAATCTGTTTGGGTCTCAGCTCCACTCTCCTGCCTGCCCCCATAAACCTGACTCCCTTGCCTAACAAAAATCTAACTCTGCCTTGAATAAGTTCAATGACCTGGCCTCCCCTGCTTTCTGGGGAAGAGCATTCCACAGACTAACAATCCTGTGGGGGGAAAAAATTCTCCTTATTTCTGTCTTAAAAGGGAGATCTCTTAATTTTAACTTATGGGTGGAATCGTCCCAGGTTTGCACAAGGTGCATGAGAGATGGAAAAAAGTTGTTTTACCGCCGGCTGCAATCGCAGGTTTTCACACCATATTGTCCTATTCTCACCTCATTAATTCTGCAGCCACAGGAAACAGGCCATCTCGCTGGCAAGTAGTCTCCGATTTGCCCGCCACATCTCTACATCCCAGAGCACTAAAGGAAGTGGCCCTGGAAATATTGGATGCATTGGTGGGCATCTTCCAAAATCCTATAGACTCTGGAGCAGTTCCTACAGATTGGAGGGTGACAAATGTAACCCCACTATTTAAAAATGGAGGGAGAGACAAAACAGAGAATTACAGACCAGTTAACCTTACATCAGTAATGGGGAAAATGCTGGAGTCTATTATAAAAGACGTGGTAACAGAACACTTGGAAAGCATTAACTGGATTAGTCCATTTGACAAAATCAGCATGGGTTTATGAAAGGGAAATCATGCTTAACTAATCTACTGGAGTTTTTTGAGGATGTAACTAGCAGAATAGATAAGGGAGAGCCAGTGGATGTGGTGTATTTGGATTTCAAGGAGGCTTTTGATAAGTTTTCCACATAAGAGACTAGTGGGCAAAATTAAAGCACAAGGGATTGGGGGTAATATACTGGCATGGCTTGAGAATTGGTTGAGAGACCGGAAACAGAGTGTTGGAATCAATGGGTCTTTTCCAGACAGCAGGCAGTGACTAGTTTTGTACCGCAGGGATCTGTGCTTGGGCCCCAGTTATTCACAATATATAAATGGCTTGGTTGAGGGAACCAAATGCAATATTTCCAAATCTGCTGATGACACACAACTGGGTGGGGTTGTGAGTTGTGAGGAGGATGCAAGGAGGCTTCAGGGCGATTTAGACAAGTTGTGTGTGTGGGCAAACACATGGCAGATGCAGTATAACGTGGATAAATGTGAAGTTATACACTTCGGTATGAAAAACAGAAAGGCAGAGTATTCAGAGTATTATTCAGATGGTGATATTTTGGGAAATGTGGATGTACAAAGGGATCTGGGTGTCCTTGTTCACCAGTCAATGAAAGTAAACAGGCAGGTGCAGCAAACAATTAGGAAGGCAAATGGTATGTTGGCCTTCATTGCAAGAGGATCTGAGTTCAGAAGTAGGGATGTCTTACTGCAGTTATACAGGGCCTTGGTGAGACCACACCTGGAGTATTGTGTGCAGTTTTGGTCTCTCTACCTAAGAAAGGATATACTTGCCATAGAGGGAGTGCAGTAAAGGTTCACTAGGCTGATACCAGGGATGGCAGGACTGTTGTATGAGGAGAGATTGGTTTGACTGGGCCTGTATTCACTAGAGTTTAGAAGGATGAGAGGGGATCTGATTGAAACGTATGAAATTCTAACAGGGCTAGACAGACTGGATGCAGGGAGGATGTTTCCCCTGGTTGGGGGGGTCTAGAACCAGGGGCCACAGTCTCAGGATATGGGGCAGGCCATTTAGGACTGAGATGAGGAAAGATTTCTTCACTCAGAGGGTGGTCAACCTGTGGAATTCTCTACCACAGAGGCTGTGGAGGCCGGGTCACTGAGTATATTCAAGAAAGAAATAGATCACTTTTTGGATATTAGGGGCATCGAGGGGTATGGAGAGAAAGCAGGAATATGGCATTGAGATAGAGGATCAGCCATGACTATATTGAATGGCTGAGCAGGATCAAAGGGCCGAATGGCCTCCTCCTGCTCCTAGTTTCAATGGGGAGGATTTCCCGGTGTGTGTGGGGCGGGGCCTGATCACCAACATGGGATCACGTCGGGCGAAACTCCCGATGTCACCGTGCCCGGTTTCAATTTTCAGGTCAGCGGGGTCTCAGCTGAATCAGCTGTGTACCCACCGACCTGTCCACAGCCAATTGAGGCCATTGACAAACTCACTCACATCATTAAAGGTCAGCGAGCAGGACTGGGAACCCTGGAGGGACCGGGAACCCTGGAGGGACTGGGAACCCTGGAGGGACTGGGAACCCTGGAGGGACTGGGAATCCTGGTGGGACCAGGAACCCTGGTGGGACTGGGAATCCTGGTGGGACCAGGAACCCTGGTGGGACTGGGAATCCTGGTGGGACCGGGAACCCTGGTGGGACCGGGAACCCTGACAGGACCGGGAATCCTGTTGGGACCGGGAATCCTGGTGGGACCGGGAATCCTGGTGGGACTGGGAATCCTGGTGGGACCGGGAACCCTGGTGGGACCGGGAATCCTGGTGGGACTGGGAATCCTGGTGGGACCGGGAACCCTGGTGGGACCGGGAATCCTGTTGGGAACGGGAATCCTGGTGAGACTGGGAATCCTGGTGGGACCGGGAACCCTGGTGGGACCGGGAATCCTGGTGGGAACGGGAACCCTAACGGGCTTCAGAAAAATCATCAAACCTCATCCACGGGCAGGACGAGGTTTCATGTAGGTTTTTAAAAATTTAACAAAAGTTTAACTAAACGTGTTGGACATTTCCAAACTCATGTGACAGTTTCACATCAGGGGACATGTCAGGAAATTCCTTCTTTCTGTTTTGAATATTTTTCACTATGCAGTCGATCTCCCTGATACAGAGCTGATCCTCAGGGGGATGGGTGCACTGTTTCATGGGCATGCACAAAGGCACAGACTCCTGGCTGAGGGAATCCCACCCCCACCCGCACAGGGACAACACAGTGCTCCCTGGCGGATGTCACGCTGGGCGGGATTTAAAATGTCGGCACGCCCCCAGCTGTGGGCACTGATTGGAGATGCGTCTCCACGTGCCTGCTCCTGAACATCCCCCCCGATGGGGGAAAGTCCTGCTCTATGTTTCTACGCTGTTACCTCACCGCTTCCTCATGTCAGGCGCCATATTTAAAATGCACCTGCGTGCACCCTTCTCAATGCTTCCAGCCCAGGGCTGCTCCAGTGAAGCCATGGCCCTAAAAGCCAAGAAGAGTGCAGCCTCCTGATTCAGTGACACATCCCTAGGACACATTCTGGGTGCCGCGGGGGCTTGCAGTGATGTCCTCTACCCCCCACTCTGGCTGCAAGAGGCCCTTCAGTCTCACCACTCCAGCTAGGGGTGCCAGTGGGGATCAGTGCCATCACTGCACACAAGAGGTCAGCCATCCAGTGCAGAAAGAGGGTGAATACCCGTGCCCCCAGGGTAAGGCAACCATCTCATCCCTCTAAACTCACACACTCACACACCCATCACACATTCACTGGCATCTCACTCACTGCCAGCTCAAGGGGCATCACCACTCACTCTCTCACACACTCACCCTCACATCTCCGTCTGGCGTCATCTCCTCTGGAGGCTGCCTCCTCAGCCCTCACCACCTTGATCAACATGTGCCACCCCACACACACACCCTGGGATACCCCCCCCTTCCCCAGTACAGCCCTCGCCCAGCAGCCATTGAAAAGCCACCCCCGCCTTACAGCTGGTCTGGTGGGTAGAGACCTGCCCGTGAACCTCCCCTAACAGTGATGTGGTGCTGCCTGTGAATCCTGGCGCTGAAACTGTGAGTGCTGCCTGAAGCAAGATAGGCAAATACACCTCGAAGTCCCGAGGGAAGTGCAGCTCACCCGGTGCACGTCGCCTATGTACGGTTGTGAAACACGTCGGGGTGTGATCAGGCCAATGTGCCCGGTGATCCCACGTGGTGGGAGGATGATTCCAGTGAGCAGGGATTATAATGAGAAGCTGAAGTATTGAAATGAGGTTCCCGATGGGCAGCAGTGGGAAATGCCGCCCGCCGTTGGTGGGTGGAGCTGACGATTGCGAACTGGTTTCACGGCGCTGCAAAGCCGGTTTTTGGCCTTCTCACCATATTGACCCCATGGCCATGACACCTGATGCCAATGAGGCCAGAAAGTTGCGGCCTATATCCCCTAGTTTTAGACTGCGCCACAAGAGGAAACATCCTCCTGGTATTCACCCTGTCTCAGGATTCACCCTCAGGATCTTCTATGTTTCAATAAGGTCGCCCCTCATTCTTCTAAACACCAATGGATACAGGCCCAACCTGTCCAACCTTTCATCATAAGATAACCGTCCTCATCCCAGGAATGAGTCAAGTGAACCTTCTCTGAACTACTTCTAACGCAGTTTTATCTTTTTTTAAATAGGGAGACAAAAAACTGTACACAATATTCCAGATGTGTTCTCACTAGAGCCCTGTACAGCTACAATAAAACATCCCTATCTTTATATTCCATTCCCCTTGCAATAAACTCCAACATTTCATTCGTCTTCCTAATTATTTGCTGTATCTGCATACTGACTTTTTGTGATTTATGCACCAGGACACCCAGGTCCCTCTGTACCTCAGAGCTCTGCAATCTCTCTCCATTTAAATAATTTGCTGCTTTTCTATTCTTCCTGCTAAAGTGGACAGGTTCACATTTTCCACATTATACTCCATCTGCCAAATTTTTTCTCACTCACTTAACCTGTCTACATCTCTTTGCACTTTGGGAAGGATGTTGAGGCCTTGGAGAGGGTGCGGAGGAGATTTACTCCAATGGGACCAGGATGGAGGGACTTCAGTTAATGTGGAGAGGCTGGAGAAGCTGGGATTGTGAGAGCCGAGAATGTTAAGGAGAGAGTTAATGGAGGTGTTCACAATCTGGAAAGGTTTTCAGAGAGTAAGTAAGGAGAAGCCTTTCCAGCGGCAGTAGGGTTATAGAATCATAGGATTATAGAATAGTTACGGTACAGAAGGAGGAGACGACATTTGAAGATATATTCACTGACTTTGACAATTTGTGTGAAGTCATCGATCTTCAATCAGTATCAGGGCTACATGGCATTGACGGCCCCAGCCATCTGCTGTTATTGCCTTTGTGATGTCTAACTGGACATCAGAGCCCTCTAGTTGATGAAGACCATCCTGTAAGGTGTCTGCAGTCTCTCCCAGTGAAGGTCAGCACCCCACCACCAGCAGCCATGCTGTAGTCACTAGGTAGCTCTGAGTGGGAGCGCAGGGAAAGGCAAAGACACCCACATGACAGGCACAAGGGGAAACACAAATTGGCTGGTTCAGTTTTAGAGCCATAGAGTAATAGGGTCATAGGGCAGGATTTTCCCATGGGTTGGGTGGACGAGGCCAGACAGGCCTGGGAGCAGCTGTGAAACGGTTTGCCGCCTGCGTCCGGGGCTCTGAACACAATTAACGGCCATCCAGCGTGAAATATGGGCCAAGTTCCGGGCTGCCGGGGTGAGGGGGGGGTGAGGGGGGAGGAGGGTGAGTGCTGGCGTTTGTCCATGAGCAGTGAAAACTCGCTGAAGGTACAGAGCTGCCTCAGGGAGCTGAAGGATTTAAACATTAAAAATAAAGATTTGAAAAATAAAAGAAACCTCTCCCCACACGTGACTGTCACATGAAGAGGGCCATGTTAAAAATAGGTTTAGAAATGTTTACTGTTTTTTTATTCACTGTTGCAAACCTCATCCCATCCCTGGATGAGACTTCACATAAAAAGCAAAGGTCGCTTGGTCTATTCAGCCACCCACCAACCGGAAGGTTGGATGGACAGGGAAAAATTCACATGGATTACCAGCCTAAGGGCCTTAATAGGCCTCTTAGTTGTTGGGGGAAATGCTGTCAGGTCTCTCCCGTGTCCACTGACTGAAATATCACGCGGGTGCACGATGATGTCAGGCTGCTCGCAAGACAGGGGCAAAGGAAATTGATCAGTTGAGTTTTAAAGCTATAGAGTTAGAGGGACGGCACACACACACACACACACACACACACACACACACACACACATACACACACACACACACACACACACACACACACACACACACACACACACACACACACACACACACACACACACACACACACGCCAAGCTGAAAACCCTGCCCAAAGAGTTATACAGCATGGAAACAGGCCCTTCGGCCCAGCCATGTCCATGCTGGCCATCAAGCCCCTATCTACTCTAATCCCATTTCCCAGCACTTGGCCCGTAGCCCTGTATGCTGCGGTGTTTCAAGTGCTCATCTAAATACTTCTTAAATGTTGTGAGGGTTCCTGCCTTTATCACTCCCTCAGGCAGTGAGTTCCAGGTTCCAAATACCCTCTGGGTGAAAATTCTTTTCCTCAAATCCCCTCTAAACCTCCTGCCTCTTATCTTAAATCTACACCCCCTGGTTATTGACACCTCCTCTCAGTGGAAAAGTTTCTTCCTATCAACCCTATCTATGCCCCTCTTAATTTTATATACCCCTATCAGGTTCCCCCTCAGCCTTCTCTGTTCTAAGGAAAACAACCCCAGCCTATCCAGTCTCTCTTCATAGCTGAAACACTCCAACCCAGGCAACATCCTGGTGAATCTCCTCTGCACCATCTCTAGTGCAATCACATCCTTCCTATAGTGTGGAGACCAGAACTGCACACAGTACTCCAGCTGTGGCCTAACTAGCATTTTATACAGTTCCAACATAACCCCCTTGCTCTTATATTCTACGCCTCGGCTAATAAAGGCAAGTATCCCATGTGCCTTCTTAACCACCTTATCTACCTGTGCTGCTGCCTTCAGGGATCTATGGACATGTACACCAAGGTCCCTCTGATCCTTTGTACTTCCTAGGGTCCTACCATTCATTGTGTATTCCCTTGCTGTGTTAGTCCTCCCAAAATGCATCACCTCACACTTCTCAGGATTAAATTCCATTTGCCACTACTCTGCCCATCTTACCAGCCCATTGATATCATCCTGTAGTCTAAGCTTCCCTCCTCACTATTTACGATACCACCAATTTTCATTTTGTCTGCAAATGTACTGATCATACCTCCTATATTCACATCCAAATCATTAATGGACACTACAAACAGCAAGGGTCCCAGCCCCAATCCTGTTGTACACCACTCATCACAGGCTTCCATTCACAAAAACAACCTTCGACCATCACCCTCTGCCTCCTGCCACTCAGCCAATTTTGGATCCAATTTGCCAAATTACCCTGGATTCCATGGCCTCTTACCCTCTTGCCCACTCTCCCATGTGGGGCCTTGTCAAAAGCCTTACTGAAGTCCATGTAGACTACATCAACAACACTACCCTCATCTACACAACTAGTCACTTCCTCGAAAAATTCAATCAGATTTGTTAGACATGATCTCTTCCTGACAAAGCCATGCTGACTATTCCTGATTAATCCCTGCCTCTCCAAGTGGAGATTAATCCTGTCCCTCAGAAATTTTTCCAGAAGTTTCCCTACCATTGATGTTAGGCTTATTAGCCTATAGTTCCCTGGTTTATCCCTAATACCCTTCCTGAATAACAGTACCACATTCATTGTCCTCCAGTCCTCTGGCAATTCTCCTGTGGCCAGAGAGGATTTGAAAATTAGTGTCAGAGATCCTGTACACATGTGGCCATCAAGGCGCCAGCAGGTGAGCCCGGTGCCTTCGTCAACAGGAAGGGCTTCCACTCCATGAACGTGCAGATAGTGTGTGACTTCAGTGCTCCAGCCCGGCTGGATGGATGGCTGCTGGGTGACAAGGGCTATCCCCTCAGAAGGTGGCTCATGACGCCTCTCTGCCATCCAAGAACAGAGGCTGAGCAGCGGTACAATAGGAGCCACGGCACCACAAGGGCTGTGGTGGAGAGAACCATCGGTCTTCTCAAGATGCGCTTCCAATGTCTGGAGCGTTCAGGGGGCGCACTCCAGTACCCCCAGATCGTGTCTCTGTGATAGCGGTGGTCTGCTGCACCCTCCACAATCTTGTGCTGGAAAGGGGGTGACACTGTGGACAATGAAGACCTTGCTGCACTGGATGAGGCTGCACATGATGAATCCAGCAGTGCCTCAGAGGATGAGGAAGGACAGGGCGATGGTGAGGGGCAGCACGCTGACCCGCTACTACACCAAGGATGCAGGGACACCCGGGACAATTTAATCCAGTGAACCTTCAGCTAGCTCCACACACATGGATCAGCAGGAGCAGCATTGCCTGGAACTTCCACACATGGGACTTGGTGCTACATCTTCCACCTCATCAACTGCAACAAAGTGCTTAGTACAGAAACATCAATGTGCACTCAAACACTCACGTTATGTCTGCGAAACATCCAAATGCAGCACAAAGGAGACACCCTCAGCCATGGTCAGAAAACTGGACTTTATTCAGCCCAACATCAAACAGAAACATTGCTCTGATGCAGATAATTATATTTTCCCTAATCTAGGACCAACACAAAATCACCAGTGACAAACCCGCAGAGTGCCTAACGGGCCTTATGCTTTCGTTTCTGGGTGCTATGTCTTGGAGCCGCCCCATCGCTCGGAGTGGCTGTGAGCCAGCCTGCTGACTCTGCTGTCCTGTTGGCCTCGGTGACCTTGGTGGGTGTCCTCTGGCCCATGGAGCCTGTGCTTGCCCCGCCTGGGAGGGAGCGGCCAGTTCCAGAACTGGCACCTCCCCAGTTGTTGCAGCCTCACCGGAAGCCACGGTCACTGGCAGAGGGGTGGAGGAGATGCTGCCCTCATCCGGAGCACCCTCAGACGACCTTGCAGATATAACAGGTAGCTGCTGCACCGACGTGAGGTCACATTGGACCTTCCTGCTCACCACAGATGGATGGGCACCGAGGGTCAACACTTGGTGCCCAGAACATCTCCCACATTGCGAATGACCACCTGTGGCCATTAGCGCAGTGAGGACTTGCAGGTCAGAGTGTAACCCCATCAGAAGAGTCTCAATCTGCTGTAAGCCCCTCTCCATGAGAGTCGCCAATCTCTCAGTGGAGGAACAAAAACAGAATTACCTGGAAAAACTCAGCAGGTCTGGCAGCATCAGCGGAGAAGAACAAAGTTGATGTTTTGAGTCCTCTTGACCCTTCAACAGAACTAAGGAAAAATAGGAGAGGGGTGAAATATAAGCTGGTTTAAGGTGGGGTGGGGGGAGAAGTGGGGGAGGTGAGTGGTTGTAGGGACAAGCAAGCAGTGATAGGAGCAGATAATCAAAAGATGTCACAGACAAAAGAACAAAGAGGTGTTGAAGGTGGTGATATTATCTAAACGAATGTGCTAATTAAGAATGGATGGCAGGACACACAAGGTACAGCTCTAGTGGGGGTGGGGTGGAATAAGATTAAAAGGGCATAAAAGGCATAGATTTAAAATAATGGAAATAGGTGGGAAAAGAAAAATCTATATAAATTATTGGAAAAAACAAAGGAAGGGGGAAGAAACAGAAAGGGGGTGGGGATGGAGGAGGGAGGTCACGACCTAAAGTTGTTGAATTCAATATTCAGTCCGGAAGGCTGTAAAGTGCCTAGTCGGAAGATGAGGTGCTGTTCCTCCAGTTTGCGTTGGGCTTCACTGGAACAATGCAGCAAGCCAAGGACAGACATGTGGGCAAGAGAGCAGGGTGGAGTGTTAAAATGGCAAGCGACAGGGAGGTTTGGGTCATTCTTGCGGACAGATCACAGGTGTTCTGCAAAGTGGTCACCCAGTTTACGTTTGGTCTCTCCAATGTAGAGGAGACGCATTAGGAGCAACGAATGCAGTAGACTAAGTTGGGGGAAATGCAAGTGAAATGCTGCTTCACTTGAAAGGAATGTTTGGGCCCTTGGACGGTGAGGAGAGAGGAAGTGAAGGGGCAGGTGTTACATCTTTTGCATGGGCATGGGGTGGTGCCATAGGTGGGGGTTGAGGAGTAGGGGGTGATGGAGGAGTGGACCAGGGTGTCCCGGAGGGACCGATCCCTACGGAATGCTGCCGGTGGTTGGGGGGGGTGTGGTGAAGGGAAGATGTGTTTGGTGGTGGCATCATGCTGGAGTTGGCGGAAATGGTGGAGGATGATCCTTTGAATGCGGAGGCTGGTGGGGTGATAAGTGAGGCCAAGGGGGACCCTATCATGTTTCTGGGAGGGAGGAGAAGGCATGAGGTCGGATGCGCGGGAGATGTGCCGGACACGGTTGAGGGACCTGTCAACCACCGTGGGTGGAAAACCTCAGTTAAGGAAGAAGGAGGACATGTCAGAGGAACTATTTTTGAAGGTAGCATCACCGGAACAGATGTGACGGAGGCGAAGGAACTGGGAGAATGGGATGGAGTCCTTACAGGAAGCGGGGTGTGAGGAGCTGTAGTCGAGGTAGCTGTGGGAGTCGGTAGGCTTGTAATGGATATTGGTGGACAGTCTATTACCAGAAATTGAGACACAGAGGTCAAGGAAGGGAAGGGAAGTGTCAGAGATGGACCACGTGAAAATGATGGAGGGGTGGAGATTGGAAGCAAAATTAATAAACTTTTCCAGGTCCCGACGAGAGCATGAAGCAGCACCGAAGTAATTTCTCTGCTCCTCTCACCCATTCTAACCTGTCTCTCTCTGAACTTACTGCATTCCGTTCTCTCAGGTCCAACCCTAACATTGTCATCAAACCGGCTGACAAGGGTGGTGCTGTTGTTGTCTGGCGCACTGACCTCTACCTCGCGGAGGCTGAGCGTCAACTCGCAGACACTTCCTCCTACCTCTCCCTGGACCATGACCCCACCACTGAACATCAAGCCATTGTTTCCAGGACTGTCACTGACCTCATCTCCTCTGGAGATCTCCCTCCCACAGCTTCCAACCTGATAGTCGCCCAACCTCGGACGGCCCGCTTCTATCTCCTACCCAAAATCCACAAACAGAACTGTCCCAGTAGACCGATCGTGTCAGCTTGCTCCTGCCCCACAGAACTCATTTCTCGTTATCTTGACTCCCTTCTCTCTCCCCTTGTCCAGTCCCTTGCCACCTACATCCGTGATTCCTCTGACACCTTACGTCACATCAACAATTTCCAGTTCCCTGGCCCCAACCGCTTCCTCTTCACCATGGACGTCCAATCCCTCTACACCTCCATCCCCCACCAGGATGGTCTGAGGGCCCTTAGCTTCTTCCTCGAACAGAGGCCTGAACAATCCCCATCCACCACTACTCTCCTCCGTCTGGCTGAACTTGTTCTCACGTTGAACAATTTCTCCTTCAACTCCTCTCACTTCCTCCAAATAAAAGGTGTGGCTATGGGTACCCGCATGGGCCCCAGCTATGCCTGTCTCTTTATGGGGTATGTGGAACATTCCTTGTTACAGTCCTACTCTGGCCCCCTTCCACAACTCTTTCTCCGGTACATCGATGATTACTTCGGTGCCGCTTCATGCTCTCGTCGGGACTTGGAAAAATTTATTAATTTTGATACCAATCTCCACCCCTCCATCATTTTCACGCGGTCCATCTCTGACACTTCCCTTCCCTTCCTTGACCTCTCTGTCTCAATCTCTGGTGATAGACTGTCCACCAATATCCATTACAAGCCTACCGACTCCCACAGCTACCTCGACTACAGCTCCTCACACCCCACTTCCTGTAAGGACTCCATCCCATTCTCCCAGTTCCTTCGCCTCCGTCGCATCTGTTCCGATGATGCTACCTTCAAAAACAGTTCCACTGACATGTCCTCCTTCTTCCTTAACCGAGGTTTTCCACCCACGGTGGTTGACAGGGCCCTCAACCGTGTCCGGCCCATCTCCCGCGCATCCACCCTCATGCCTTCTCCTCCCTCCCAGAAACATGATAGGGTCCCCCTTGTCCTCACTTATCACCCCACCAGCCTCCGCATTCAAAGGATCATCCTCCGCCATTTCCGCCAACTCCAGCATGATGCCACCACCAAACACATCTTCCCTTCACCCCCACTGTCGGCATTCCGTAGGGATCGGTCCCTCCGGGACACCCTGGTCCACTCCTCCATCACCCCCTACTCCTCAACCCCTACCTATGGCACCACCCCATGCCCACGCAAAAGATGTAACACCTGCCCCTTCACTTCCTCTCTCCTCACCGTCCAAGGGCCCAAACATTCCTTTCAAGGGAAGCAGCATTTCAATTGCATTTCCCCCAACTTAGTCTACTGCATTCGTTGCTCCCAATGTGGTCTCCTCTACATTGGAGAGACCAAATGCAGACTGGGTGACCGCTTTGCAGAACACCTGCGGTCTGTCCGCAAGAATGACCCAAACCTCCCTGTCACTTGCCATTTTAACACTCCACCCTGCTCTCTTGCCCACATGTCTGTCCTTGGCTTACTGCATTGTTCCAGTGAAGTCCACCACAAACTGGAGGAACAGCACCTCATCTTCCGACTAGGCACCTTACAGCCTTCCGGACTGAATATTGAGTTCAACAATTTTAGATCATGAACTCTCTCCTCCATCCCCATCCCCTTTCTGTTTCTTCCCCCTTCCTTTTGTTTTATCCAATAATTTATAGAGATTTTCTTTTCCCACCTATTTCCATTATTTTCATATCTATAACTTTTATGCCCTGTTAGTCTTATTCCACCCCACCCCCACTAGAGCTATACCTTGAGTGCCCTGCCATCCATTCTTATTTAGCACATTCGTTTAGATAATATCACCACCTTCAACACCTCTTTGTTCTTTTGTCTGTGACATCTTTTGATTATCTGCTCTTAACACTGCTTGCTTGTCCCTACAACCAACCCCCCCCATCTTAAACCAGCTTATATTTTACCCCTCTCCTATTTTTACTTAGTTCTCTCGAAGGGTCATGAGGACTCGAAACGTCAACTCTTTTCTTCTCCGCCGATGCTGCCAGACCTGCTGAGTTTTTCCTGGTAATTCTGTTTTTGTTTTGGATTTCCAGCATCCGCAGTTTTTTGTTTTTAACTCGGTGGAGGAAGCCTGAATCTCTGTCCTGAGGTTCATGCCATCACTGACAATCTGCCTGGATTCCTGCACCACAGTGACCAAGTGAAGCATACCCTCCTGCGCACCCGTCCGCTTGTCCTGCAACTGCTGCATGACTGACATCTCCAGAGGCCCATCATCAATGCCAGACTCAGCATGTGCCTGGTCCCCTGCAGTCCTCCGGCTGCTGGCGCCAATGGCACTCTCTGTCCGTGCCATCTCCTCCAGCGATTGTGAAGTGCCCTCTCCACTGTGGCCTGGGACACTAGTCGACGTTATATTCCCCACTGACGTGTTTGTCACTATGCTGGTGCCTGGCTGGCTGAAATGATGTGTCACAAGTTGCACATCTTGGCCCTCAGGTGTGGAGTGGGGGCTCTGAACGTGCTGGTGGGGGCCAGGCGGTGGTGATGCTGAAATTATCAACAAGGACAGTTAGTGTTCAGTCAGTAACACGTTTCATCCCTTTACCCCCGAGCCTCATAAGTCGCTCACCCTTCAAAAACCTAAGGAGACGAACATTGGTGGGATGGAAAATAGTCAAGAGGAGGCCCAAACATTACACACACATACAGACAGGCTGGTCATATGGCCCCAGGGGTGCCACATGGAATGTTATGTGGTATTGGAGTGAGGAGAGTGCAGAGGTTCCTGACCTGGATGCATGCTGGCCTGGAGAGTTGGAGTTATGAGGAAACATCGCAAACACTTGCGATATTTGCCGTGGATCACAGGAGATTGACAGGTCACATTATTGACCTTCAGACCGTTAGGAGGGGCATAGACCGGGTGGACAGAAGGCAAAATTTCCCCTTGGCGCAGGGATGACTAACGTGGTGGCATTTATTTAAGTTGAGTGTCATGAGGTTGACAGGTGAGGTGCTGAGGACCTTTTGGACAGAGTAATGTGGGACGCACTGGCTGAAAGGGTGGTGGAGGTACCAACCCTCCTAAGATGCAATAAGTCTTTGGCTGTGCAGCAGCGATGTCCTGGCATGTTAGACCATGAAGATAGTGGTCACAAATAGGATAAGGCAACTTTAGAAGGTGCTAGAGATGTGCATCCTCAAGGGGCCGAGGGACCTTTGTGTATGACCCACACGTCTGACTGTATCAGTCTGTGAATGAGCAGTGTTGCTGCATTAACAATTGCAGCAACCATCAGTGCTTTGGATGGTGGGGAGACAGAGTGGATGGGAGTGTGGACCTCAAATACCTGGCCGCTGGACCCCAGCCTCACTGACACCTGCTGACCTGGCCGCCTGCCTCCTCCCCAGCTCCATGGCCTGTTCCTGGAAGGTGGTGAGACACTGGAGCAGGGTGTGTCCACCACCAGTCCTCTGGCACTCCCACTGATTGTGTTCACCTTTTGCTTGCAGGAACAGAGAAGAGGATTTATCGGGGCTGATCGCTCATGTACTCTGCACGCGCACCCCGCACCCCAACCACAGTGGCCCATCTGAGGCCTCCAGCGGCTCCTGTCCACACTACTGGTGATCAGTCCCCAGAAGATAGTCCGGCCGCTCCCAACCCCCTCCCCCAACGGACACCTTGGACACATTTGGTGTCCATCACTTTGAATAACACACGGGTCTTAGCACCCATGGCAAGGGGGTGCAACTAGTTGCGGTCCTGAGGCCAGCAGATGGCTCTTGGCCACAAACACCTTGAGGCTCCCCTTCCCCCATCTCATCACCATCAATGAGACATGTGTTGGAGTTCGGAGTATGTGTCGAGCTGCCTCCCCTGCAGGTTGCCCCCAGACTACTCAAATGTGACAAACACCAACATATGCCGCGGGGAGAACCCATCTTCTCCTCAACCACTAAGGCTGATGTGAGCATGGTCACTGTCTGTTTGCCCACCCAGCATGTGCCAACTGCCCGATGCAGTAAAGAAGCTAAGACGTGGGGGAGGGGGCCTCAAAGGCTAAGGTTACCCGCTGGGTCAAATGCCAAGGCTGACATGGTCCTCACCCTTCCAGAGCGCAACAAATCATTGAAGCGCTTGCGGCCCTGTGTCCCGGTGCGCTGCACAGCATCATGGGAGCTAACAGCTTCCCCCACCTCCTCCCACACCTGCCTGGTCACATGGGGGGGGCCCTCCTCTTCCCATCCTCCGGATACAAAATATCCCGATGGTTGGACACCTCTTGGAGGAGGACAGCAAGGCAGGCATCTGACAACCGAGGGGCACGCAGGCCCCTCGCTGGCCTATCCTGCAGCCTGCCCCCCCTCCGCCTCCTCCTCTGCCCTGATACCAGCATGTCGCTCTCTGATGTGGCTACGGTGAACTGCCTTACTGAGGCTGCCTGGCCGCTGTCTTTATACAGACTGTCAGTTCCCCGTTGGAGCCGGCTGTCTGAACATACCCGCTGCCAGATCGATTTTCCCCTTGTACACGGGAGTCGCTAACCCGCTGGGTGGGCCTTAATTGTCCCACCTGCGCAAAATGGCGGCAGGGCCCGTTTCGGTGGCAGCAATCGGCTGCCCACCAGCCACTGAGTCGGTCAGGCCCACTCGCTCATCAAGGGCAAAATTCTGCCCTCAATCTGCTGCCTAGCTCCGTAAAACCTTGTTACAGGACCTCAGCTCTCTTTCTACCTATGTGGTTGGCACCAATGTGAACCACGACCTCTGACTGTTCACCCTCCCCCTTCAGGATGTCCTGCAGACATTCAGTGACACTCTTGACCCTGGCACTGAGGGAGGCAACAGACCATCCTGGAGTTACATCTACGGCCACAGGAACACTTGTTTGAATGGAACATTGGGTGGTTTGTTTGATTAAATTGATTTGGAATGGTTGTTCAGTGAAGTCTTTTCTTTCCCCATTGTGACCAAGCTGTGATGATCAGTGACAGAGACGAGGTCCCTGTGGTGGGATTTAGGAGTTACATTGGCTGATGCTGCAGGTGAATGAGCCAATCAGAGACAGCCAGGCTGGAAAGGGAATGTGTTGGCCAACTCCTCATTTCCTGCTGTTAGGAACTAGAAATAGTTTTAAAGTAAGTTATATTTTTATTTGTGGGTATTAGGAGCAAGATATAGCTTTAAGTTTAATTTATATTTTTTTTATTTGTGTGTTAAGAAAGGTGAAAATGGAATTTGGTTTCATTTGAGAGTTTTTGTGATTTGGAGCAGGCCTCGTGGCCTGTTTGTTTACATACATTTTTAATAAGGTCTTACCACTCTTGATGTGAAGAGATGGGTAACCAAGGGGTTAGCAGTTTAGGCAAGTTATAAAAACAAAGTAGCAAAGCTGTGCTGTTGCCTCACAATGGGGGATCAGAGAGACAACCACAGAGACAGGCAGAGGCAGGAAGGTAGGTTAGTTCAGTTGGTACAGGTACACCACAGAGGTTAAACATAGAGGAGATCAAAGGCTCTTCAGCTGGAAACGCTGCCAGAATGCTGAGGAAATGACTTGAAGGAACTCACATGTATTGCTGTAAAATTAAAATAATACTGTGTTTCGAGTGAGCTTTCTGGATATCTCAAGGGAGATAACAATTGTGGAAGGACTTTGAGTGAATGCTCAGAAGTTGACTCTAAAAGAAACCTTTTTGCAACTGAACCAGCTCTAGCTTTGGTGTGGGAATAGTGGAGCCTCTTTACTGGAGTGTTGGCTATCTCAGGGGATCGCTGGGAGAAAAGGGTTAGTGTGAGTTTGAATATTTTTTTCCTTGGTGTCTGTGTTGAAGGTTTTCCAACTTTTTGTTTTCTAGTGTAATATAGTCAATGTTTCTTGTTTAATAAATGTTTTACCTTTTTGTTAAAAAGCTAACAGCAGACTCCTACGAATCTGTTCAGTAAGTATCCTCCATGGTTTAAAAAACTAAAAATATATTACGATCTATCAAGCCAGGTTCCATTCTGGGATCTGACTTGTCCAGTATAACATTGGCTGGGATCAAAACACATCTCCTGCTCCTTGTCAACTCGTTATCATTGGCCTGGTGACAAGAGCTGTGCCCTCATGTTGGCGAGGTTGTGTATGATACTGGTGACCATGGTGAACTCTCTGGGGAGCACAGGCCTCCCACCAAGCAGCCTAACAGCACAAGTGTTTACATGCTGCCCACATGTGCTTAGAGTGCACACCAGGGTTATGAACCAGCTGGCCGGTAGAAAGCCCATCTTACCCAGTAGCCATCCTCTGGTTTGATATGGAGGTGCAAAAACTGATTGTACATTAGACTGGCACAGAATAAAGGCATCATGGGAGCTGCCAGGATAATGGGCATTCTCCTACATGATGTGATGAACATGGTCCAGTTGTGCATTCAGAGAGTGGGATTCTTTACAGTGTCTGTTCATCTCAGCATTGAGATGTGGTGCCAGCAAAGCCTCATATGGACAGTCTGTGGTACCTTGTGCTATGGGGAAGCCCACTATCCTGGCAAAGACACATGCACCTTCCCGCATGTTCCTCTCTGCAAAGAGAGAACATACTATATTACCCCTTAAGTAAAGAACTTGTCATCTCCCTTATACAGCAGCAGGTGGCAATGGGTGAAATGTTCAGGCTATCACCAGCTTGAATCAGGAAGGAGCCCGACGCAAAGAGGTTATGGTCACAGTCACTTTCACAGCCACTGGCAATGCTGTCCTTGCCCTGCTCTGAAGGTGCTGGTCAGCCTACAGCTGGTGCCAGTTCTCAGTGGGCACTCCTTCATATAACAGAGACATTGCATACATTGTTACTTGCTAAGGTTGAGGTGAGAGAATTACTCAAAAACTCTGTGTGGATAAGGCCTCCTGCTGATAGCTCTTCACCCAATCCACCTCCTCCATCTTTGAGCAGCTTGTCCTGCTCTGTATCACCTCTTCTCTCTCTCTTCCTGTCATGCTGCAGGACAGAGATAAGGCAGGAGTAAAAGTCTTGAACTGGGGGAAGGCAAGTTTTGCAGAAATGAGAAGGGACTTGGCTGAGGTGGACTGGACAGCACTGCTGGAGGATAAAACAGTGGGGAACCAGTGGGGAGCACTAAAAAGCAAGATCCTAATTGTACAAAGTAGACATGTCCCCTACAAAAATAAGAGTGGTGCTGCCAAATCTAGACCCCCCTGGTTGTCTAGAGGAACACAGGGGATGATCAAACAGAAAAATAAAGTATACAATAGGCACAAAGAACTAAGCACTGCAGATAGCCTAGACAAATATAGGAAGTGCAGGGATGAAGTAATAAAGGAAACAAGGAAATCAAAGAGAGGGCATGAAAAAAGATTAGCAAGTAAAGTTAAAGATAACCCAAAGATATTTTACCAATACATTAATGCTAAAAGGTTAGTTAAGGAAAAAGCGGGACCTATCAGAGATGAAGATGGAAACTTGTGTGTAGATGCAGAGGCTGTGGGAAGGGTTTTGAATGAATATTTTGTCTCTGTGTTTACAAAGGAAAGGGAGGATGTAGATATAGTAGTCCAGGAGGAACACTGCGAGATATTGGATGGGATAGTCATAAAGAGAGAGGAAGTACTCGAAGGGTTGAAATCCTTGAAAGTTGATGAGTCGCCAGGGCCAGATGGATTGTTGCCGAGGCTGCTGAAGGAAGTCAGGGAGGAGATAACAGATGCTCTGAGGATGATTTTCCAATCTTCGCTAGATACAGGGGAGGTATCGGAGGATTGGAGAAATGCAAACGTAGTTCCATTGTTTAAAAAGGGATCAAAGGAAATGCCAAACAATTATAGGCCAGTTAGTCTTACATCAGTGGTGAGCAAGTTAGTAGAATCAATCCTGAGAGATAGGATTAACTGTCATGTGGAAAAGCATGGACTAGTCAGGGATGGTCAGCATGGATTTGTTAAAGGAAGGTCTTGCCTCACAAATTTGATTGAATTCTTTGAGGAAGTGACAAGAAGGGTTGATGAAGGTAGTGCAGTGGATGTTGTGTACATGGATTTGAGCAAGGCATTTGACAAGGTCCCACGTGGCAGATTGGTCAGGAAAGTAAAAGCCTATGGGATTCTGGGTAATGTGGCAAACTGGATAAAAGGTTGGCTTTGTAACAGGAAACAAAGGGTAATGGTCGATGGATGCCCTTGCGAATGGAAAGTTGTCTCAAGTGGTGTTCCACAGGGCTCGGTGTTGGGACCCTTGCTGTTTGTGTTATATATTAACGATTTGGATGTGAATGTGGGGGACACGATTGGGAAATTTGCAGATGACACAAAGATTGGCCGAGTAGTGGATAGTGTAGAGGATAGCCATAATCTCCAAAACAATATAAATGGGTTGGTGGAGTGGGCGGTAAAGTGGCAGATGGATTTTAACATAGAGAAGTGTGAGGTCATACATTTAGGGAGGTCAAACAGTTACAGGGATTGCATAATAAATGGGAATATACTAAGAGGGGTAGATGAAGTGAGAGATCTTAGCGTACAAGTACACAGGTCCCTGAAGGCAGCAGTTCAAGTAGACAAGGTTGTAAAGAAGGCATATGGAATGCTCTCCTTCATTGGCAGAGGTATAGAATATAAAAGTAAGGATATAATGTTGGAATTGTATAAAACACTGGTGAGGCCACAACTGGAGTATTGTGTGCAGTTCTGATCACCACATTACAGGAAGGACGTAATAGCTCTGGAGAGAGTGCAGAGGAGGTTTACAAGAATGTTGCCAGGGTTAGAAAAGTGTAGCTACGAGGAGAGATTGGATAGATTGGGGTTATTTTCCTTAGAACAAAGAAGGCTGAGAGGTGACTTGATTGAGGTGTACAAAATTATGAGGAGAATAGATAGAGTGGACAGGATAAAATTGTTTCCCTTGGTGGAGAATTCTAGAACCAGAGGACATGGATTCAAGATAAGTGGCAGAAGGTATCGGGGGGACATGAGGAAGAACTTTTTTACGCAGAGGGTAGTGGGTGTCTGGAATTCGCTGCCCAAGTTGGTGGTAAAGGCAGAAACTCTAAACTCTTTTAAAAAGTACCTGGATCTGCACCTAAAGTGCTGTAAGCTGCAGGGCTATGGGCCGGGTACAGGAAGGTGGGATTAGAAAGGGCACCTGGGTGTCCTTGGGCTGGCATGGACAAGATGGGCCGAAAGGCCTCCTTCTGTGCTGTAACTTTTCTATGGTTGTATGGTTCTAATCTGAGAATGAGTGATGATTCCTTTAAGTAGCACTGCTGGGGCCAGGGGGTGGGTCTGGGATTCCTTCCTCCAGCTGAACACAAGGTGAGTTGTTCAAGGTTAAGAGATGGGGGTTAGTTAGATCGGCAAAGTCAAAAACAATAGCGCTGGCAACGGATCGATGTTACACATTGACTGATCCACAGCTGCCGGCTCTGCATATTCTGGCTTATGCCAGATGTGGCGCAGGTTCCATCTTGCACCCCAAGTGGCTCCTGTAATAGCAGAAGCAGGTATCACAGGGTGAATTTGAATGCCTAGGATTCCTCATAATATAAACTGAAAATGATTTGTTTTTGTCTTTAGTGGTATCGCAAAAAGGTTCCGTTTAATTTTTACTGCAATCATCCTGTTTTGTAAATGTATTTGAGTGAAATTCATGAGTAAAAGGCTGGTTAATTCATGCAGCTCTAGTCATCAATCTTCATTGTAAACTCTTTAGCCTGGTTCTCACTTGCTGTCAGGAATAATGCTTCACTAGCATTCAGTGGAGAATCTCCCCTCTCATTATTTGAATTAGATCAGTTTGATTTTCTCTCCAGACTCTGTGTCTGACTGATAACAAATAAATCTTCCTCCTCAATTATTACTGGGACATGGATTGCTATCACCTACTCAATAAGCTGCTGAAATGTGAAATTAATGCACTTCACTCTTGTTTAAGAGTTAATTATGCAGTTTCAGACTTGTCATGTACTATATGATGAGGAGAAGATTTTATACTCTTGATTTCCAGACTGTCTTCAATTGGTGTAGCAGTGCAGTATGTCTGGATAATCAATCTTTGATTTGTCAGAAACACATTTCATTCAAAGGATATTACCTCCTCACACAGCAGTCAGCCTCTTATTTCAGTCTTTGAAGATGCTTTACACTCAATCTTTTACAGATTAAATGTGGAATTATTCTCTGGCCCATACACTCCAGGGCAGGCGCTGGGATGATGGGATTGATCGTTCGGCTAGAAGTGCGGCTAGGGGCTGATTTAGTTTCATTGCAAAGTGAGCGCTCTCAGGAGGGGATTTAGCCTCTGATGGTTTCTGCAATCCATTTATAAAGGTGATTAGCAAAGGAAGGAGGAGCTGGGGGGAATTTATTTTTACACAGTGAGTTGTTGTGATCTGGAACGCGCTGCCTGAAAGAGCGGTGGAAGCAGATTCAATAATAACTTTCAAAAGGGAATTGGATAAATATTTGAAAAGGAAAAAAATGCAGGGCTTTGGGGAAAGAGAAGGGGGAGTGGGACTAACTAGATAGCTCTTTCAAACAGCTGGCACAGGCACAATGGGCTGAATGGTCTCCTCCTGTGCTGGAAGATTCCATGGGGCTAAATTTGATAGCCCCTCAAAATGAGGTGTAGGAATCACAAAGCTGATTAGCCTATTCCCATTGAACTACAGATAGCATGTCAATGAGGTACCTGCTCATTCGAATGTTATTGACAGGTCTCCAGAACTCACTGTGAGGTTAACTGATTGCACACATCAGCAAGGGCCCCAAAATCACCACTTGCCAACACCAGTTAAAGCCACCCTGCACTGTTTACCGGGGATGTGCATTGTGCCTGGAACAGGAACTGACCTATGAAATATTGGGTATGAGTTCTCATTGATAAAGAATGCTGAAAGGTGGGTGATAAAGTTGTGGTGCATTGAGCAGTGCCTGAGGCTTGTGGTGCAGTCAATGGGATGTGGCATTTGGTGACTTATTCACTGACCTTGGTGACTCATGTAAGGTCATTAAATCTCTTGCGGCACTCTATCCAGGACCCTGGGACTTGACTCTGATGTTGGCCAGCACAGCTATCTGCTCCCACTGCAGGAAAATGAATCTGACCTGTCAAACAGTGAAGAAAGGGATAATGTGGAATTGAGGGGGCTCCAAGGTTTTTGGACACTGCACTGCAGGCTATAATGGAAGAGATGCAAAGGAGCTGAGATGCCCTGTATCTGCAGGGTGTCCGGAGACCCTCCCAACAGATGCTCAGGTGGCAGTGGGAGCAGATAGTCATTGTAATCAATATCGGGAGTCAAGCCCTGAGAACCTAGATGCGACGCTGTAAGAAGCTCAATGACTCTACACGAGTTGTCAAGGTCAGTGAATGGTTTCTCAAATGCCACATTTCACCACAGCACTACTTGTCTCATTGTCCAGTGCATTCGTTATCAATCAAGGGCTTGTGCCACCATTCATAGCTTCACCTCACCTCCTCCTCACACATTGAGCACGGCTGCAAGTTTAACATCTTATACACACCAGCAGCTATTCAACCATGGCAGCCCCATCACCCAAACACATTGCACCTCACTCACTGGCACACCTCCCTCTATTTTGCAAGTCAAGGTGGCCGACCCCCAGAAGCAGCAGGATCTGAGCAGCAAGGAGCAGGCATGTCTGCATGTCCTCGTGCCCGTGGGACACAGGGTGCTGGATATTACTGCAACACTCATTGCTGAGGCACTGATCAGCGACGGGGCTGAAAGAATTGAAAATGACGTATCCCAAGAACATAAGAGCTGAAGAAATAGGAGCAGATGAAGGCCATTATTCCCCTGTAATCTACTTCATCATTCAATGTGATCATGGCTGAACTTTGGCCTAAACTCCATTTCCCTGCCCACCCCCCACATCCCTCAATTCCCTAGGAGACCAAAATCCTGCCTATCCAAGCCTGAAAGATATTCAAGGATGAAGCATCCACAACCCTCTGGGGTAGAGAATTCCAAAGATTCACAAGCCTTTGAGTGAAGAAACTTCTCCTCATCTGAGTCCCAAATGATCGACCTCTTATTTCTGAGACTGTGCCCCTCGGTTTTATATTCCCCAACCAGCGGAAACAATCTCTCAGCGTCCATCCCGTCAAACCCCTTCAGAGTCTTGTATGTTTCAATGAGATCATCTCTCATTCTTCTAAACTCCAGAGAATATAAACCCAATTTACTCAGCCTCTCGTCATAGGACATCCCCCTCATCCCAGGGACCAATCCAGTGAACCTTCGCTGTACTGTCTCCAATGTGAGTATATCCTTTCTTAAATGTGGAGGCCAAAACTGCACACTGTATTCCAGATGTGGTCTAACAAAAACCCTGTACAATTGCAAAAAGACTCCTTTACTTTTGTACTCTACTCTCTCTGCAATAAGAGCCAACATGTTATTTGCCTCCCTAGTTGCTTGCTGTACCTGCGTGCTAACTTTCTGTATTCCTTGTATGAGTACATGCATATGATACACATGTACATATCTATATGGTACGCACAGCTGTCACTATCAGTGCTGAAGGGATTGAATGTTTAAGATGGTGCCAATCAAGCGGCTGCTTTGTCCTGGATGGTGTCAAGTTTCTTGAATGTTGTGGGAGCTGAACTCATCCAGGCAAACATAGAAACATAGAAACCAGGAGCAGGAGTAGGCCATTCAGCCCTTCGAGCCTGTTCTGCCATTCATTATGATCATGGCTGATCATCCAACTCAATAGCCTGCTCCCGCTTTCTCCCCATACCCTTTCATTCCTTTCACCCCAAGAGCTATATCTAACTCCTTCTTAAAAACATACAATGTTTTGGTCTCAACTACTTTCTGTGGTAACAAATTCCACAGGCTCACCACTCTCTGGGTGAAGAAATTTCTCCTCATCTCAGTCCTAAATGGTCTACCCCATATCCTCAGACTGTGACCCCTGGTTCTGGACTCCCCCACCATCAGGAACATCCTTCCTGCATCTACCCTGTCTAGTCCTGTTAGAATTTTACAGGTTTCTATGAGATCCCCCCTCATTCTTCTGAACTCCAGCAAATATAATCCTAACCGACTCAATCTCTCCTCATATGTCAGTCCCGCCATCCCAGGAATCAGTCTGGGAAACCTTTGCTGCACTCCCTCTATAGCAAGACCATCCTTCCTCAGATAAGGAGCCCAAAACTGCACACAATATTCCAGGTGTGGTCTCACCAAGGCCCTGTACAATTGCAGCAAGACATCCCTGTTCCTGTACTCAAATCCTCTGGCTATGAAGGCCAACATACCATTTGCCTTCTTTACCGCCTGCTGCACCTGCATGTTTACCTTCAGCAACTGGTGTACAAGGACACCCAGGTCTCGTTGCACATTCCCCTCTCTCAATTTATAGCCATTCAGATAATAATCTGCCTTCCTGCTTTTTGTACCAAAGTGGATAACCTCACATTTATCCACATTATACTGCATCTGCCATGCATTTGCCCACTCACTCAGCTTGTCCAAATCACACTGAAGCATCTCTGCATCCTCCTCACAGCTCACCCTCCCACCCAGCTTTGTGTCATCTGCAAATTGGAGATATTACATTTAGTTCCCTCATCTAAATCATTAATATATATTGTGAATAGCTGGGGTCCCAGCACTGATCCCTACGGTACCCCACTAGTCACTGCCTGCCATTCGGAAAAAGACCTGTATATTCCTATTCTTTGTTTCCTGTCTGCCAACCAGTTTTCTATCCATCTCAATACACAACCTCCAATCCCATGTGCTTTAATTTTACACACCAATCTCTTATGTGGGACTTTGTCAAAAGCCTTCTGAAAGTCCAAATAAACCACATCCAGTGACTCCCCCTCATCAACTCTACTAGTTACATCCTCGAAAAATTCCAGTAGATTTGTCAAGCATGATTTCCCTTTCATAAATCCATGCTGACTCTGTCCGATTCAGCCACTGTTTTCCACGTGCTCAGCTATTAAATCTTTTACAATGGACTTTAGAATTTTCCCCACTACCGACGTCAGGCTGACTGGTCTATAATTCCCTGTTTTCTCCCTATCTCCCTTTTTAAATACTGGGGTTACATTAGCTACCCTCCAATATGTAGGAACTGTTCCAGAGTCTATAGAATTTCGGAAGATGACCACCAATGCATCCACTATTTCTAGGGCCACTTCCTTAAGTACTCTGGGATGTAGATTATCAGGCCCTGGGGATTTATCGGCCTTCAATCCCATCAATTTCCCCAACACCATTTCCCTACTAATACTGATTTATTTCAGTTCCTCCCTCTCACTAAACCCTGTGTTCCCTCACATTTCTGGTATGTTATTTGTGTCCTCCTTTGTGAAGACAGAACCAAAGTATGTATTTAGTTGGTCAGCCATTTCTTTGTTCCCCATTATAAATTCCCCTGTTTCTGATTGTAAGGCACCTACATTTGTCTTCACCAATCTTTTTCTTTTCATATACCTATAGAAACTTTTACAGTCAGTTTTTATGTACCCCACAAGCTTACTCTCATACTCTATTTTCCCCTTCTTAATCAATCCCTTGGTCCTCCTTTGCTGAATTCTAAACTGCTCCCAATCCTCAGGTCTGTTTTTTTCTGGCCAATTTGTATGCCTCTTCCTTGGATCCAATACTATCTCTAATTTCCCTTGTAAGCCATGGTTTGGCCACCTTCCCTGTTTTACTTTTGCGCCAGACAGGAATAAACAATTGTTGCAGTTCACCCATGTGCTCTTTGAATGTTTGCCATTGCCTATCCACCATCATCCCTTTAAGTAACGTTTCCCAATCCATCATAGCCAACTCGCACCTCATACCATCGTAGTTTCCTTTATTAAGATTCAGGACCCTCGTCTCAGAATCAACTCGGTCGCTCTCCATCTTGATGAAGAATTCTATCATATTATGGTCACTCATCCCCAAGGGGCCTCACACAACTAGATTGCCAATTATTCCTTTCTCATGACACAATACCCAGTCTAGGATGGCCTGTTTTCTCGTTGGTTCCTCAATGTATTGGTCCAGAAAAACATCCCATATACACTCCAGGAATTCCTCCTCTACGGTATTGTTACTAATTTGATTTGCCCAATCTGTATGCAGATTAAAGTCACCCATAATTACAGAAAGTGGGGAGTATTCCATCACATTCATGACCTGTGCCTTGTAGATAATGGACAGGCTTTGGGGAGTCAGGAGGTGAGTTACTCTCCACAGGATTCCTAGCCTCTGACCTGCCCTTGTAGCCACAGTATTTATATGGCTAGTCCAGTTCAGATTCTGGTCAATGGTAACCCCCGGGATGTTGAAAGTGAGGGATTCATGATGGTGATGGTAATGGTGATGCCATTGAATGTCAAGGGAAATTAACAAAAATGAAAGAAAGAACAACATCAATTTCTATCGCACCTTTCACCACTTTCAAACATATGAACACACGAATTAGGAGCAGGAGTAGGCCACTTGACCCCTCAAGCCTGCTGCATCATACGGTAAGATGATGGCTGATCCGATTGTAACCTCAACCCCACATTCCCACCACAACCAGCAGACCTGTCAATGTGCTTTACAGCTATTGAAGTCCTTTTTGAAGTTTAGTCACTGTTTAAAGTAGAAAATGTGGCAGCCGAATTGCACATAGCAAAATCGCACAAACAATATGATAATGAGCAGATAATCAGTTTGATGTGATGTTGCTTGAGAAATACATATTGTCCAGGACACCAGGTGTAATTTCCCTGCTCGCCTTCGAATTAGTGCCAAAGGATCTTTAATATTCAGATGGGAACTTGGTGAAACCTTTCATCTGGAAGGTAGCATGGTGACAGAGCAGCACTCCCACAGGGCTGTACTGGAGTGTTGGCCTTGATTTTTATGCTCAAGGCCTGGGGTGGAAACTTGAACATGGAACTTTGTGATGTAAAAGCGAGAGGGCTGCTACCTGACAAACTAGCAGTTTGATTCTCTCTTTTTGGAGATGGTCATTGCCTGATATGTTACATATTTAACTTCTATTCAGCTGTGTGAGGGTACACAGGGTTGTTGGTTGGAGCTTTGAGTTCCAAAATGCCACCACTGACCTCAAATCTGTATTTTGTGTGCTGAATAATGTTTCCCATTCTCCTGCTGTGCATATTTCTGCATGTTTCAATGCTTTAATGCCCTCACCAAGTTAGTGTCTGATGTGTTTTGGGGCAGAAGTGCTCAGACATATCTGCGAGGCTCTATTTCATTTCTCAATCAGCATTTGTCACACATAAACAGCAAAAACCCGAGACCAATATCACCCGAGACCAATATCACCCGAGACCAATATCACCCGAACCCAATATCACCTGAACCCAATATCACCCGAACCCAATATCACCCGAACCCAATATCACCCGAACCCAATATCACCCGAACCCAATATCACCCGAGACCAATATCACCCAAACCCAATATCACCCAAATCCAATATCACCCAAACCCAATATCACCCAAAACCAATATCACCCAAACCCAATATCACCCAAACCTAATATCAGCCAAGACCAATATCACCTGAACCCAATATCATCCGAGACCAATATCACCTGAGACCAACATCACCCGAAAACAATATCACCCGAACCCAATATCCCCCAGACCAATATCACGAGACCAATATCACGAGACCAATATCACCCAAGACCAATATCACCCGAACCCAATATCACCCAAACCCAATATCACCCAAGCCCAATATCACCCAAACTCAATATCACCCGAGACCAATATCACCCGAGACCAATATCACCTGAAACCAATATTACCCGAACCCAATATCACCTGAGACCAATATCACATGAGACCAATATTACCCGAACCCAATACCACCCGAACCCAGTATCACCCAAGACCAATATCACCCAAGACCAATATCACCCAAGACCAATATCACCCAAGACCAATATCACCCAAGACCAATATCACCCAAGACCAATATCACCTGAACCCAATATCACCTGAACCCAATATCACCCAAACCCAATATCACCTGAACCCAATCTCACCTGAGACCAATATCACCCGAATCCAATCTCACCTGAACCCAATATCACCCGTGACCAATATTACCTGAGACCAATATCACCCAAACCCAATATTACCTGAGACCAATATCACCCGAACCCAATATCACCCGAACCCAATATCACCCAAGACCAATATCACATCCTATGATTCTGTGATATTCAAATTATGGTTCTATAAAAGGTTGGCAGATCTAATTTCATTCAGCAAAAATATCTTTTTCAGCCCGACATTGAGAAATTTGGGTTTGTGAGGAAGATGAACACAGTACATTTTCAAACAGTTTATTTGAGGCCAATATATGTAAATTTATGGAATAAAATGGATTGAAGAGAATGCTACATCTCACATCAGACACTTGGGAAATTGAGTTTGTGCCGTTTAAATTGAAGAAACCATTTTAATGTTTACAAATGGTTAGTCTCTGACTCTGACTCACCCAATGCACAATATCTACTAATTCGCTGCTTTGACAGCTCACGCAGAGTGTAAGAGCCAAGGCTGCTGTGATACAGTACGCTGATCCCAAACCTCTCGAAAACATACAACCAAAAACTAGACTGGCACATCAGATTTCATCTTCTTAGGCAGTTAAGAGCTATAAATCCAATAAGCTACATTTTAAGGGCAGTCACGAAAGTAATGTAGGGAACGCAGCAGCCAATTTGCACACAGCAAGCTCTCACACACAGCAGTATCGTCATAACCAAATAATCCATTTTTCTGGTGATGTTGATTGTAAAATAAATATTTTTCAGGAAAGCAGGAGGACCTATCTGCTTTTCTTTCAAACAGTGCAATCTTCAACCAGAGGCTGGGAATCATGCAGTGAGTAACTCACCTCCTGACTCCCCAAAGCCTGTCCACCATCTACAAGGCACAAGTCAGGAGTGGGATGGAATACTCCCCACTTGCCTGGATGAGTGCAGCTCCCACAACACTCAAGACATTTGACACCATCCAGGACAAATCAGCCCGCTTGATTGGTACCCCATCCACAAACACCACTGTCACACAGGAACAGTAGTGTGTTTTTTCATTATTCATTCACAGGATGTGGGTGTCACTGGCTGGACCAGCATTTATTGCCCATCTCTAGTTGCCCTTGAGAAGGTGGTGGTGAGCTGCCTTCTTGAACCGCTGCAGTCCATGTGGTGTAGGTACACCCACAGTGCTGTTAGGGAGGGAGTTCCAGGATTTTGACCCAGCGACAGTGAAGGAACGGTGATATATTTCCAAGTCAGGATGGTGAGTGACTTGGAGGGGAACTTCCAGGTGGTGGTGTTCCCATCTATCTGCTGCCCTTGTCCTTCTAGATGGTAGCAGTCGTGGGTTTGGAAGGTGCAGTCTCAGGAGCCTTGGTGAGTCCCTGCAGTGCATCTTGTAGATGGTACACACACTGCTGCTACTGTGCGTCAGTGGTGGAGGCAGTGAATGTTTGTGGATGTTGTGCCAATCAAGCGGGCTGATTTGTCCTGGACGGTGTCAAATGTCTTGAGTGTTGTGGGAGCTGCACTCATCCAGGCAAGTGGGGAATATTCCATCACACTCCTGACTTGTACCTTGTAGATGGTGGACAGGCTTTGGGGAGTCCGGAGGTGAGTTACTCATTGCAGGATTCCTAGCCTCTGACCTGCACTTGTAGCCACAGTATTTATATGGCTAGTACAGTTCAGTTTCTGGTCAATGGTAACCCCCAGGATGTTGATAGTGGGGGATTCAGTGATGGTAATGCCATTGAACATCAAGAGGTGATAGTTAGATTCTCTCTTGTTGGAGATGGTCATTGCCTGACACTTGTGTGGTGTGAATGTTACTTGCCACTTGTCAGCCCAAGTTTGGATATTGTCCAGGTCTTGCTGCATTGGACATGGACTGCTTCAGTATCTGAGGAGTCGCGAATGGTACTGAACATTGTGCAATCATCAGCGAACATCCCCACTTCTGATGTTATGATGGAAGGAAGGTCATTGATGAAGCAACTGAAGATGCTGGGGCCAAGGACACTATCCTGAGGAACTCCTGCAGTGATGTCCTGGACCTGAGATGACTGACCCCCAGAAGCCACAACCACCTTCCTTTGTGCTAGGTTTGACTCCAACCAGTGGAGAGTTTTCCCTCTGATTCTCACTGACTCCAGTTTTGCTAGGGCTCCTTGATGCCACACTCGGTCAAATGCTGCCTTGATGTCAAGGGCAGTCACTCTCACCTCACCTCGAGAGTTCAGCTCTTTTGTCCATGTTTGAACCAAGGCTGTAATGAGGTCTGGAGCTGAGTGGCCCTGACAGAACCCAAACTGGGCATCAGTGAGCTAGTTATTGCTAAGCAAGTGCCGCTTGATAGCACTGTCGATGACCCCTTCCATTACTTTACAGATGATCACGAGGAGATTGATGGGACGGTAAATAGCCAGGTTGGATTTGTGCTGCTTTTTGTGTACAGGACATACTCGGGCCATCTACAAGATGCACTGCAAGAATTCTCCAAGTCTCCTTAGACAGCACCTTCCAAACTCACGAGTACTGCCATCTAGAAGGACAAGGGCAGCTGATAGATGGCCACCTGGAAGTTCCCCTCCAAGTCACTCACCATCCTGACTTGGAAATATATCACCGTTCCTTCACTGTCGCTGGGTCAAAATCCTGGAACTCCCTCCCTAACAGCACTGTGGGTGTACCTACACCACATGGACTGCAGCGGTTCAAGAAGGCAGCTTACCACCACCTCCTCAAAGGTCAATAAATGCTGGCCCAGCGAGCAAAGCCCAGTTAATTAGTTAAAAAAGTTAATTAGTTTATGGTGATGAGGTAAGAGGATGACTGAAATTGATTCATGAGAAATGGGTGGGTAAAATTCAGAAACTACTCTCCTGGATTATATAACAAATTTCAGAGCGACGTTAAGCAGGGCATGTGAGTTACCAAGGGAACATTTAAAGACCTCACAGCAAGTGATGAAAGTGAAATCTGACAGGGAAGCTACAGCTTGTATTTTTGTTGCTGGGGAGAAAGTGCTAGTTCTGTTACTGGTACGGGGTGACTCATTAAAGGCAAGTTTTAGTGGGCCTAACAGGATTGAAAAAAAATTGAGTGAAGCAAATTATTTAATAAATACTCCAGATAGAAGAAAGAAGAAGAGGGTGTGTCATGTAAATATGCTTAAAAATTACTTTGACAGGGAAGAGGAACAAAAAAAGGTGTTTGTGATGGTGGTTGATGAGAAAGAGGTGGAAGGGCAGGACTCTGAAATTGATACAGCTTTAATCAAATTGGATAATGAGGGGTCTCTCGGAAATTTAAATGAAATGTTAAATTACCTTCCAGACAAGTGTGAAAGTGATTTGAAAAAGCTACTGTGGTCACAGAAAGATATTTGTGAAATAAGCTGGCAAGGACAAATTCAGCTATACATGATGTGTCTGTAGAAGTTTCACCTTCACTAAGGTAACATTCTTTTAGATTAAACCCAGCAAAGTTATCACAAGTACAGAAAGGAATTCTTGCTTCGAAACGATAACATTCAGTCTAGTTGCAGTAACTGGAGTTCACCTATTGTACTGATACCGCATCTAGATGGAACACAAAGACTGTGTGTGGACTATCGAAAGATGAAAGTGGTGACAAAAGCGGATTCATAACCCATACCACAGCTGGAAGATTGAATTGAGAAAGTGGGACAATCGAAATTTATCACAAAAATTGACTTACGAAAAGAGTATTGGCAAATAACGGAGAGAGTGAAGGAGATATCAGCTTTTATAACGCTAAGTGGACTATATCAGTTTAAAGTCATGCCATTTGGTATAAAGAATGCATCTGCGACATTTCAAAGACTGACAAGCAAAGTAATTGCAGGACTGCGCAATTGTGCTGTTTATATTGACGACTTAATAGTTTTCACCCAGACATGGGAAGAGCATTTACAGCATCTGGAAGAATTATTTGCTCAATTACAAGAAGCCAAATTGCTGGTGAACTTGACTGAAAGTGAATTTGCAAAAGTGGATGTTATGTATCTAGGCCATACCATTGAACATGGTAAGGTGTCTCCAAGAGACGTGAAAGTCAAGGTTATCATGGGCTTCCCTGTGCCGACAACAAAGCAAGAAGTGCAGCGCTGCCTTAGCACTGATCCTGCGACGGTGCATCACTCCCTTACTACTGACTATCCAACAATGCAGCACTGGCTCATTACTGACAGTCCAACACTTCCTCAGCCCTGACTCTCAAACAGTGCAGCACTCCCTAGTATTGACAATGTGATAATGCAGCACACCCTCAGTTCTCACCCTCCAATTGTGCAGTACTTCCTCTGTACTGACCCCCTGACCATGCAGCACTCCCTCCGTACTGACCCCCTGACTGTGCAGCACTCCCTCGCTACTGACCCTCTGACAATGCAGCACACCCTCAGATTTCACCCTCAGTGTAGTACTCCTTCAGCACTGATGTTCTAACAGTGCAGCACTCCCTCAGTATTGACCCTCTGACAGTGCAACACTCCCTCAGTACTGACCCTCTGACAGTGCAGCACTCCCTCAGTACTGACCCTCTGACAGTGCAGCACACCCTCAGATCTCACCCTCCGATAGTGCAGCACTCACCCCTTACTGACCCTCTGACTGCGCAGCACACCCTCAGTACTGACCCTCTGACAGTGCAGCGCACCCTCAGATCTCACCCTCCGATAGTGCAGCACTCGCCCCTTACTGACCCTCTGACAGTGCAGCACTCCCTCAGTACTGACCCTCTGACAGTGCAGCACTTCCTCAGTACTGACCCTCTGACAGTGCAGCATTTCCTCAGTACTGACCCTCTGACAGTGCAGCACTCCCTCAACACTGACCCTCTGACAGTGCAGCACACCCTCAGTACTGACCCTCTGACAGTGCAGCACTCCCTCAGTACTGACCCTCTGACAGTGCAGCACTCCCTCAGTACTGACCCTCTGACAGTGCAGCACTCCCTCAGTACTGACCCTCTGACAGTGCAGCATTTCCTCAGTACTGACCCTCTGACAGTGCAGCACTCCCTCAACACTGACCCTCTGACTGTGCAGCACTCCATCAGTACTGACCAGCTGACAGTGCAGCACTCCCTCAGTACTGACCCTCTGACAGTGCAGCACTCCCTCAGTACTGACCCTCTAACAGTGCAGCACTCCCTCAGTACTGACCCTCTGACAGTGCAGCACTCCCTCAGTACTGACCCTCTGACAGTGCAGCACCCCCTCAGTACTGACCCTCTGACAGTGAAGCACCTCCTCAGTACTCTCTCTGTGTAGATTCACTTTTTTTGATGTTGCTCTCCTTTAAGCAGAGTTTAGAACATAGAACATAGAACCATAGGACATGGAACACTACAGCACAGAAAACAGGACATTCGGCCCTTCTAGTCTGTGCCAAAATATTATTCCGCTAGTCCCATTGACCTGCACCCAGTCCATAACCCTCCAGACCTCTCCCATCCATGTATCTATCTAATTTATTCTTAAAACTTAAGAGTGAGCCCACATTTACCACATCAGATGGTAGCTCGTTCCACACTCTGACCACTCTCTGACTGAAGAAATTGCCCCTAATGTTCCCCCTAATCCTTTCCCCTTTGTTAATGTTTGATAGAAGTGTTAAAATGTATAAAAGATTTTAGTCGGGGAAATGCGGAGAAACGATTTCCTGTGACCAGAGGGTCATTTTTCTTATTTTTATGGCTGGGGGAGCAGTTCTGGTTTCGATATCAATGTCACCAATCCATTCAGTGGCTTCGGCTGACTCAGTCTGAGTGGCTGTGGTGCCTCCAGGAATGGAACTCAATGGGCAAGATCTCAGTTTGTGGGTGATAATCTGATTGGATGGCAGCAGCCCGTAGTTGAGCATTTCCTTCTGTTCCACCTGTGGAGAAAGTGGCCATATCTTCCATGTTCCATCCTCAAGCGGCTGAGGCTTGACCAGGTTTTTTGCGGAAGGTTGAAATCTGGGACTTCCCCCACCTCCGGTCAGTTTCCAGGCTCTGATTGGTGATGTTTAAATTAGCTCGGGGGGGGCGGTGGGGGGGTGTGCGATTGAGAGGTACAGCAATCGTTGCTGTGTTGGGTTATGAAGCAAACATCACGTAAGTCACTTTCTTCCAGCTGACAGGATAGAAGGTCCCAGGCTGCCTTGCATCGTACTAAAGTCTTAGGTCATGCGTGAAGGGTCAGTCTTACCTGTGGTGTTGCTATTGCCTGGCACATGGGCTGAGGTGGGTTAAGAAAATACATTCCAAGGTATGACAGTGCACAGGCAATGGATAGTCTTCAAAGAATTATTACATAGCTTACAGCAACTATACATTCCTTCAAGGCACAAATACCCACAAGAAATGTCAGTCAACTGTGGCTAACAAAGGAAGTTAAGGATTGTACAAGATTAAAAGAAAAGGTCAATAAAGCTGCCAGAATTCATAGTAAACCTGGGGATTGGGAGGGTTTTAGAATATAGCAAAGGAGGACCAAGAAACTGATAAAGAAAGGGAGAATAGAATCTAAACATAAACGAGCAAAAAAACATAAAAACGGACTGTAAAAGCTTCTATAGTATGTTAAAAGGAAGCGTCTGTCTAAAACTAATATGGGTCCATTACAGGCAGAGTCAGGAGAATTTATGATGGGGGATAGAGAAATGGCAGAGAAGCTAAATGATTACTTTTTTCACTGAGGAAGAAACAGGAAATCTCCCAGATTTAGAGATCCAAGGGGCTAGGGAGACTGAGGAGTTGAAGGGAATTAGAATGGGTAAGAAGGTTGTGTTGGAGAAATCTATGGGATTGAAGGCTGAGAAGCCATGGGAAGTGGGCATCACTGGCTAGGCCAGCATTTATTGCCCATCCTTAATTGCCCTTTTTTAAGAGGGCATTTAAGAGTCAACCTTACCTGGCCTGGAGTCACATGTAGCCCAGATCAGTAGGTTGTTTTCCCTAAAGGGGATTAGTGAATGAGACAGGTTTTAATGATAATCAGCAATGGTTTAATGGTCATCGTCAGATTTTCAATTCCAGATTTTAATGGAATTAAATTTCACCATCTGCCGTGAGATTCAAACCCAGGTCTCCAGAGCATTCCCCCATGTCTCAGTGACAATCCCACTACACCACCACCTCCCCCTAGGAATGTTTGACAAACCTGTTGGAGTTTTTTTGAGGATGTTCCTAACAGAATTGATAAAAGGGAGTCAATGGACGCAGTGTACTTGGATTTTCAGAAAGCTTTTGATAAAATCCTCCACAGGAGGTTGATTCGCAAAATAAAAGCACATGGGTTAGGAGCAGGGTGGTGACAGCGGGTGCTGTGGTGTTGCCACAGGACCAGGAATACTGGGGAATGCTGGGGGACCCGGGTTCAAAACCCACCACGGAGGATGGTGAAATTTGAATTCAATAAAAATCTGGAATTAAAAGTCTGATGGTGACCATGAAAGCATTGTCGATTGTTGTAAAAACCCATCTGGTTCACTAATGTCCTTTAGGGAAGGAAACCTGCCATCCTTACCTGGTCTGGCCTACATGTGACTCCAGGCCTACAGCAATGTGGTTGACTCTGAAATGTCCGAGCCAGACACTCGGCTGTAACAAACCGCTACAAAGTCACAAAAAAGGAATGAAACTGGACGGACCACCCGGCATTGACCCAGACACCGGAAACGACACTGGCAAACTCAGCCCTGCCAACCCTGCAATGCCCTCCTTAATAACATCTGGGGGCTAGTGCCAAAATTGGGAGAGCTGTCTCACAGACTAGTCAAGGAACAGCCTGACATAGTCATCCTCATAGAATCATACTTTACAGGTAATGTCCCAGACTCCACCATCACCATCCCTGGGTATGTCCTGTCCCACTGGCAGGACAGACCCAGCAGAGGTGGGGGCACAGGGTATACAGTCAGGATGGAGTTGCCCTGGGAGTCCTCAACATCAACTCTGGACCCCATGAAGTCTCATGGCATCAGGTCAAATATGGGCAAGGAAACCTCCTGCTGATTACCACATATCGCCCTCCCTCAGCTGATGAATCACTGCTCCTCCATGTTGAACATCACTCGGAGGATGCACTGAGGGTGGCAAAAGGCACAGAATGTACTCTGGGTGGGAGACTTCAATGCCCGTCACCATGAGTGGCTCGGTAGCACCACTACTGACCAAGCTGGCCGAGGCCGGAAGGACAGAGCTACTAGACTTACAAGAACGTGGTCAGGATTTGAAGATTGCAGCGATGAGGAGAGATTCAATAGGCTGGGGCTGATTTCCTCAGACTAGAGCAGGCTGAGGGGTGATCTAATTGAGGTGTACAAAATTATGAGGAGGTTAGATAGGGTAGGCTGGAAAGGCTTTATTTCCTCTAGCTAAGGGGTCAGTTACCAGGGGGTATAGATTGAAGGTGATTGGTAGAAGGATTAGAGGGGACATGGAGAAAACCTTTTTCACCCAGAGGGTGGTGGGCGTCTGGAATTCACTGCGTCAGTCGGTGATTGAGGTTGAAACGCTCAACTCATTTAAAAAGCACCTGGATCTGCATCTGAAGCGCTGTAACCTGCAAGGCCATGGACAAGGGGCTGGACAGTGGGAGGAAAATGAACAGCCAGTTTCTTTTTCACCTTTTTGACTGGCACAGACATGATGGGCTGAATGGCCTCTTTCTGCACTGTAACTTTTCTATGGTTCTATAGTTCTAGAAGGGAATCTGTTAATTTTATTTAAATTGTGTTTAATTGTATACAGATTGTGGGCATTAAATAAAGGTTAAATTGAGCCTCCATAAATAGGCTCAGACTAAAATGGTGGTTACTGGGCTATGAGGTGTACACTTGTAACGTGTAACACCGTTAGTATATATAAAACATTGTAAAGATTGACTCCAATTCTATCCATCACCAACTAACTCTCTGGAATGGAAGAGGTGAGAACATTGCAGACTCCATCACTAGAATTTCACAAAGTTCCTTTCATTCAGAACCATTCCTTTCGATTGGAATCGAGCATGTCGCTCTGCTATTTAATAAAGGTCAGAAGAGAAACTAGGGAATTATAGACCAGTTAGCCTAACAGCTGTTGTAGAGAAATTATTATAATTAAGAAAGCTGTAATGAAACACCTTGAAATTTTTCAACTGGTCAGGGAAAGCCAGCAGGGGTTTATGAAAGCAAGGTCAGACATGAAACATCTGAATATTTGAAGAAATAACTAAAGTAATGGACAACAGAGTATCTCTGGAAGTTATTTATCTGGATTCCAGAAGGCATTTAATAAAATCTCTCGTCAGTTGAATCCCATGGAATAGAATACAAAGAGCAGGAATAATGACCGGTACTATAATTGACCCCATTACACTTTATTTCATAGTTGTTTGCGGAATGTTAGCTTCGCTGGCTGGGCCAGCATTTATTGCCCATCCCTAGTTGCCCTTGAGAAGGTGGTGGTGAGCTGCCTTCTTGAACCGCTGCAGTCCACGTGGTGTAGGTACACCCACAGTGCTGTTAGAGAGGGAGTTCCAGGATTTTGACCCAGCGACAGTGAAGGAATAGTGATGTATTTTCAAGTCAGGATGGTGAGTGACTTGGAGGGGAACTTCCAGGTGGTGGTGTTCCCATCTATCTGCTGCCCTTGTCCTTCTAGATGGTAGTGGTCGTGGGTTTGGAAGGTGCTGTCAAATTCCTGTGGTGCATCTTGTAGATGGGACACCCTGCTGCTACTGTGTGTCGGTGGTGGAGAGAGTGAATAGTGGATGGTGTTAAGCTTCTTGAGTGTTGGAACTGCATTCGTCCAGGCAAGTAGAGAGTATTCCAACACACTCCTGACTTAAGCAAACATACATACGAGCAAGGAGCAGGAGTAGGCCATTCAGCCCCTCGAGCCTGCTCCGCCATTTAATAAGATCATGGCTGATCTGATAGTAACATCAAATCTGCATCCCACCCACCCCGATAACCTATAACCCCTTTGTTTACCAAGAAGCTATCCACCTCTGCCTTAAAAATATTCAAAGACTCTGCTTCCACCACCTTTTCAGAAAGAGAGTTCCAAAGATTCACAACCCTCTGAGAGAAAACGTTTCACCTCATCTCTCCTGGGTTTGGAAGGTGCTGTCTGAGGAGCCTTGGTGAATTCCTGCAGTACATCTTGTAGATGGTACACACACTGCTGCTACTGTGCATCGGTGCTGGAGGGAGTGAATGTTTGTGGATGTGGTGCCAATCAAACACTGTGGATCATCAGCAGCAGCAGAATTGTACTCAAAACAATCTGTAACCTCATGGCCCAGCATATCCCCCACTCTGCACTTACCATCAAGCCAGGGGATCCACCCTGGTTCAATGAAGAGTGCCCAGTCTTGAGTTGCTGGATCTGTTTGAAATCTATCTCATTTAGCAAGATGGTGGTGCCACACAGCATGATGGAGCATTTCCTTAATGAGAGGATGGGACTTTGTCTCCACAATGACTGTTCGGTGGTCACTCCTACCGATTCTGTCATAGATGCACCTGTGGTGGGCAGGTTGGCGAGGATGAGGTCAAGTATGTTTTTCCCTCTTCTTGGTTCTCTCACCACTTGCCGCAGACCCAGTCCTTTAGGATTCACAGAAATGGAACAGTTGGCTAATCTGGAGGAAGTCCTGAAATGATTTTTAGAAGCAGGAGTGGCCTAAAGAAGGGAAAATGTACTTTTCAGGCAAATAAAGTCAGTTATTTGGACCACCAGGTAAATGCCTGAAGTATTTATAGTTCTGATAAACATAGGACTGTAGCTTTAAGAATAATCCTGTGTTCTAAAATCACATGATCTGTGTAAACCAATGAGTTAGCAGCACAGGGAACCTCCAGGAGACAGTTCTTCTTCAGTTATAGAGTTTGATGCACATGTGTAGCTGCTGCTGTCTTGTAAATAAAGTTAAACATTTCCACCAAGAAAAGTTGCCTGGAAAATCAACTCTATAACATTGTCCACCACCATTCACACTGGATGTTGCAGGACTGCAGAGCTTAGATCTGATCTGTTGGTTGTTGAATCACTTAGCTCTGTCTATCACTTGCTGCTTATACTGTTTGGCACGCAAGTAGTCCTGTGTTGTAGCTTCACCAGGTTGACATTTCATTTTTAGGTGTGCCTGGTGCTGCTCCTGACATGCCCTCCTGCACTCTTCATTGAACCAGGGTTGATCCCCTGTCTTGATGGTAATGGTAGAGTGGGGGATATGCTGGGCCATGAGGTTACAGATTGTGTTCGAGTACAATTCTGCTGCTAGTGGCTCATGGTCACAGTCTTGAGTTGTTAGATCTCATCCCATTTAGCGCGGATGTAGTGCTACACAACATGATGGAGCGTATCCTCAATGTGAAGCCAGGACTCCCCAATGACTGCGCAGTGGTCACTCCGACCGATACTGTCACGGACAGATGCATCTGTGGCAGGTAGATTGATGAGGATGAGGTTAAGTATGTTTTTCCCTCTTGTTGGTTCCCTCAGCACCTGCCGCAGACCCAGTCTGGCAGCGATGTCCTTTAGGACTGGGCCAGCTCGGTCAGTAGTGGTGCTACAGAGCCAGCCTTAGATATGGTCATTGAAGTCCCCACCCAGAGAACATTCTGTGCCTTTTCCACCTTCAGTGCTTCCTTGAACTTATGTTTAGCATGGAGGAGCAGTGATTCATCAGCTGAAGAGTCGGGGGAGGGAGGGGTGTGGGGGTGGAGGGGGAATCAGTGATAAGTACTAATCAGCAGGAGGCTCCCTTGCCTGTTTTTGACCTGATGCTATGAGACTTCATGGGGTCCAGAGTCGATGTTGAGGACTCCCAGGGCAACTCCCTCCCAACTGTATACCACTGTGCCCCCACCTCAGGTGGGACAGGACATACCCAGGGATGGTGATGGCGGAGTCTGGGGCATTACCTGTAAGATATGATTCCATATTAATTGATCTGAGATTGATAGGTTTTTATTAAAGAAATGTTAAGGGATATGGGGAAAAGGCTCATAGGTTAGGTCAAAGATCAACCATGATCTCATTGAATGGAGAAAAAGGCTTGAGGGGCTGAATGGCCTTCTCCTGTTCCACTGTTGCCTGAAAGGACAGTGGAAGCAGATTCAATGGGAACTTTCAAAAGGGAATTGGATACATACTTGGGGCAGAATCTTTAACTCAGCTTGTGGGCATGTGACCGACCCTCCTGAGTGTAAAATAGCGTGTAAAATAGCGTGTAAATATTGTGTAAAATAGTGTGTAAAATAGTGCTTGATGACGTTGGGCGAGTGTCCTGACATCATCCCGCACTTGTGCGATGTTTCACTCAGCGGGAGTGCATGTATGTTGGAAGCACTCCCGCCGATAATGAAGAGGGTAATTAAGCCCATTAAACTCCCAGTTGTCCCGATTTTCTGTGTTCCATCCAAACTTACAGCGAATCAGCCAGACTCTCAACTCTGTGAGTGAAAAAACGTTGCCTCATCTCCGTTTTATATAGGCGCCTCCTCATTTTTAAACAGTGACCCCTCGTTCTAAAGTCTCCCACAAGAGGAAACATCCTCTCCACATTCTCCCTGTCAAGACCCCTCAGGAGCTTATACATTTCAATTTAATCGTCTTTTACTTTTCTAAATTCCAGTGGATACAAGCCCAGCCTGTCCAACCCTTCCTCAGAAGATAACCCACCAGTTCCAGGTGTTAGTCTGGTAAACCTTCTCTGAACTGCTTCCAATGCATTTATATCCTTCCTTAAATAAGGAGACCAAAACTGTACACACTACTCCAGGTATTACCTCACGAGCCTCAATATGAAACATAACCTCCCTCCTTTTGTAATCTCAATAAACAATAACATTCTATTCACTTTCCTAATTACCTGCTGTACCTGCAAACTAACCTTTTGTGATTCATGCACTAGGACACCCAGATCCCTCTGCATCTCAGAGCTCTGTAGAGTAGGTAGGGGCTTGATGACTGGTGCGGACATGGTGGGCTAAAGGGCCTCTCCCCAAGCTGTAAAACCCTATGACCCTATGGCCTAAATGTTCAGCTCAGTGGGTGGGCGCGACCGGCTGGAGAAAGGTCCCAAGCTGGCCAATTAACAGGCACCCCGCATGAAACAGGCACGGAGCACAGTGCTGCCGGGTCTGGGGTGGGAAGAGGGTGGACGATGACCCCTCAGGGAGCTGAAGACCTGAAACAACAAAAATGAAGGTTTCAAAAGCTGAATAAAAGTGTCCATGCATCATATTCACTCACTTGAAAATTTAGCTTATGAAAATCTGCCCACAGAAATGTATTTATATTTTATTTCATCACGGAAATCTCAACCTGCCCACGGATGAGGTTTGTTGAAGAATGCAAAGGTAGCCTGGCCAATTCACCCACCCGCCAACCAAGGTTGGACAGACAATGTAAAATGGCAGACATGCGGTATTAATGGGCTTAATTGCCCTCTGAATTGTCGGGGGCTCACTTGCGACTTTTGCACACACCCACCAACTGAAATATTGCGTGAACGTGGGATGATGTCAGGTTGCTCGTCCAACATCATCTCGTGCGATTTCACGCCTGATCAGGCTGGCGTGCATCTGCCCGATCAGAGTAAAATTCAGCCCTATGAGTCAATGATTCTATTACTCTGCAAACTCTCACCATTTCGATAATATGCCTCTCTTTTATTCTTCCTGCCAAAATGGACAATTTCACATTTTTCTACGATATACTCCATTTGCCAGATCCTTGTCCGCTCACTTAGCCTATCTAGATCTTTCTGTAGCCTCCATCTGCCCTCTTTACAAATTACTTTCCTACCTAACTTTGTGTCATCAGCAAATTTAGCAACTATCACCTCCATCCCTTCATCCAAGTCATTGATATAAATTGTAAAGAGTTGAGATCTGAGCACTGATCCGTGTGGCACATCACTCATTGCAGCTTGCCAACCTGAAAAAGACCCATTTATGTTTGCTCTCTGCTTCCTGTTAGCCAGCCAATCTTCTATCCATGCTAATATGTTACCTTTATACCATGAGCTTTTACTTTCCGCAATAGCTTTTGATGTGGCACCTTATCAAATGCTTTCTGGAGATCTAAGTACAGTACATCCACCAGTTCCCCTTCATCCACATCATGTTGCTCCCTCAAAGAACCCCAATAAGTTGGTTAAACATGATTTCCCTTTCACCAAACCATGTTGACTCTGCCTGATTACCTTGAGCTTATCCAGATGCTCTGCTATAGCTTCTTTAATAATAGCTTCTAATATTGTCACTATAACAGATGTTAAATTAACTGGTCTGCTTTCCTTCTTCCCTTTTTGAATAACAGAGTTGCATTTGCTATCTTTCAGTCTAATGGGACCTTCTCTGAATCTAATGAATTTTGGAAAATTAAAACCAATGCATCAACTACCTCACTAGCCGCTTCTTTTAAAACTCTACAATGAAATCTATCGGGACCCAGGCACTTGTCTGCCCACAGCTCTAACAATTTACTCAGTACCACTTCTCTGTTGACTGTAAATTTCCCAAGTTCCTTCCACACTCCCATTTCCTGATTTATAGCTGCTTCTGGGATGTTACCTGTAACTTCCATAGTGAAAAACAGAAACAGAAATACCTGGAAAAACTCAGCAGGTCTGGCAGCATCAGCGGAGAAGAGCACAGTTGACATTTCAAGTCCTCATGACCCTTCAACCTAACTAAGTAAAAATAGGAAAGGGGTGAAATATAAGCTGGTTTAAGGGGTCGGGGGGGAGGTTGTTGGGACAAGCAAGCAGTGATAGGAGGAGATAACCAAAAGATGTCACAGACAAAGGAGCAAAGAGGTGTTGAAGGTGGTGATATTATCTAAAAGAATGTGCTAATTAAGAGTGGAGAGTAGGACAAGCAAAGTAGCTCTAGTGGGGGTGGGGTGAAATAAACGTTAGGTGGAATACATTTAAAAATAATGAAAATAGGTGGGAAAAGAAAAATCTATATAAATTATTGGAAAAAACAAAAAGGAGAGGGAAGAAACGGAAAGGGGGTGGGGATGGAGGAGGGAGTTCCGCCAACTCCAGCATGATGCCACCACCAAACGCATTTTCCCTTCACCACCCCCCCTGCAGCATTCCGTAGGGATCATTCCTTCCGTGACACCCTGGTCCACTCCTCCACCACCACCTATTCCTCAACCCCCTCCTCAGGCACGTCCCCATGCGAATGCAGAATATGCAACACCTGCCCCTTCACTTCCTGCCTCCTCACCGTCCAAGGGCCCAAACACTCCTTTCAAGTGAAGCAGCATTTCACTTGCATTTCCCCCAATTTAGTCTACTACATTCGTTGCTCCCAATGCGGTTTCCTCTACATTGGAGAGACCAAATGCAAACTGGGTGACCGCTTTGCAGAACACCTGCGGTCTGTCCGTAAGCATTACCCAGGCCTCCCTGTCGCTTGCCATTTTAACACTCCACCCTGCTCTCTTGCCCACATGTCTGTCCTTGGCTTGCTGCATTGTTCCAGTGAAGCCCAACGCAAACTGGAGGAACAACACCTCATCTTCCGACTAGACACTTTACAGCCTTCCGGACTGAATATTGAATTCAACAATTTAGATCATGAGCTCCCTCCTCCATCCCCACCCCCTTTCCGTTTCTTCCCCCTTCCTTTTGTTTTTTCCAATAATTTATATAGATTTTTCTTTTCCCGCCTATTTCCATTATTTTTAAATGTATTCCACCCATGGTTTATTTCACCCCACCCCCACTAGAGCTGTCCCTTGCTTGTCCTGCTCTCCACTTAATTAGCACATTCTTTTAGATAATATCACCACCTTCAACACCTCTTTGTTCTTTAGTCTGTGACATCTTTTAGTTATCTCCTCCTATTACTGCTTGCTTGTCCCAACAACAACACCCCCTTCTCCCCCCCACCCCCCCCCCACCCCCACCCCCCACCGCCCCCCCCCCCCGCAACCTTAAACCAGCTTATATTTCACCCCTTTTCCTATTTTTACTTAGTTCTGTTGAAGGTCCATGAGGCCAACTTTGCTCTTCTCCGCCGATGCTGTCAGACCTGCTGAGTTTTTCCAGGTATTTTTGTTTTTGTTTTGGATTTCCAGCATCCGCAATTGTTTGTTTTTACCTCTACAGTGAAAAGTGATGTAAACACCTGTTCAATTCATCTGCCATTTCCTTGTTTTCCATTATCAATTCTCTAGACTCACTTTCTATAGGACCAACACTCACTTTGTTAACTCATTTCTTTTTTAAGTATTTATAGAAACTTACTATCTGTCTTTATATTTCTGGCTAGCTTTCTCTCATACTCTAATTTTTCCATCCTTATTAATCTTTTAGTCATCCTTTGCTGTTCCTTATATTCTGTCCAATCTTCTGACCTTCTACCTATCTTTGCACAATTCTATGGTTTTTCTTAAAGTTTGATACTATCTTTAATCTTTCTAGTTACCCATAGATGGTGTGCCTGTCCCTTGGACTTTTTCTTGGCATGTATCTATTCTGTGTATTCTGAAATACCTCTTAACTGTTTGCCACTGCATCTCTATTGACTTATCCCTTAACCTAATTTGCCTGTTCACTTTCACAAGCTCAGCTTTCATGCCCTTATAATTGCCCTTATTTAAGTTTGAAAACAGTTTCAGACCCATTCCTCTCTCCCTCAAACTGAATGTAAAATTCAATCACATTATGGTCACTGTTATCGAGGGAGGGCATTCACTATGAGTTCATTAATTAATCCCATCTCATTGCTCAATACCAGGTCCGGCATAGCCTGCTCTCTGGTTGGCTCCAGAATGTGCTGTTCTAAGAAACTATCCCGGAAACTTTCTATGAACTCCTTATCTAGGCTATCTTTGCCTCTGATTTTTCCCATCTATATGTAAATTAAAATCTCCCACGATTATCGCCATGCCTTTCTGACAAGCTCCCTTATTTCTTCCTTTATGCTCCATCCTACCATGCGGTTACTGTTAGGGGCCTGTACACGGCTCCCAGAAGTGACTTTTGCCCTTACCATTTCTCATCTCCACCCAAACTGTTTCCACATCCTGGTTTCTGAACTTAGGTCATCTCTCTCTATTGTGCTAACACCATCATTAACTAACAGAGCCACCCTCCACCTTTTCCTAACTTCCTGTCCTTCCTAAATGTCACCCTTCAATATTCAGGTCCCAATCCATGTCCCCTTACAGCCTTGTCTCCGTAATGACTATCAAATCGTAATTATGTATTTCTCTGTGTATTCTCAGTTCATCTGTTTTTTTCAATTGCTTCATGCATTCAGATATAGAGCTTTTAGTTTTATCCTTTTTATAACCTCTAGTCTTTTCTGTTGATTTTCAGTTAGATTTATGCTCTCCATCCCGTCTTGTCACAGTCTGTTTTTCATTTCCCGTAATAATACCTGTCTCTCTTGCCTTGTCTCTGCTCTTTGGTTTACCACATCTTCCCAAATGTGATCCCTTGCCCCACTATTCAGTTTTAAACCCTCTCTCCTTTCCGAGTGATGTGGCTCCCGAGAACACTAGCCCCAGCACGTTTCAGGTGGAGGGAGATTGTCCCAATGGTACAGATCTCACTTTCCCCAGTACTAGTGTCAGTGCCCCATGAATTGGGACTCACTTCTCCCACACCACACATTCATCTCCCTAATCTGATTTTCCCTTTGCCAATTTGCACGCAGCTCAGCTAATAATCTTAGTTTGGTTCCTAGCTCCTCATACTGACTGAGCAGAGCCTCTTTCTTTGTCCTGCCTAAGTCATTGGTACTAACATGGACCACAATGCCTGGATCCTCCCCCTCCCACTGCAAGTTCTTCACCTGCCCTGGGCAGATGTCCTCAACCCTGACACCAGGCAGGCAACACAGCCGCCTGGACTCATGTTCTTTGCTGTAGAGAACAGTGTCTATCCCTCTAACTAAAAGAAATGGCTGCAGAGATAGTGGAGGCATTGGTCGAAATATTCCAGAATCACTGGATTCTGGGAGGGTCCCAGCAGATTGGAAAACATTAATGCTACGGCCCTGTTCAAGAAGGGAGGGAGACAAAAAGCAGGAAACTATAGGCCAGTCAGCCTAACATCTGTCATTGAGAGTCCATTATTAAGGAAGAAATAGCAGGACATTTAGAAAAGATTAAGACAATCAAACAGAGTCAACATGATATTGTGAAAGGGAAATCATGTTTGACAAATTTGCTTGAGTTCTTTGAGGATATAACAAGCAGAGCTGAAGAAGGGGAACTGGTAGATGTGGTGTATTTGGGTTTTCAAAAGGCATTCGATAAGGTGGAAAGTAGGAAAGTGTGAAGTCATGCACTCTGGTAGGAAGAATCAAAAGGCAGACTGTTATTTAAATAGAGAGAGACTCCAAAAAAAGTGTAACACAGAGGGATCTGGGTGTTCGAGTGTATGAAACACTAAAGGTTAGCATAAAGGTGCAGCAAGTAATTAAGAAGGCAAATGGAATTTTGGCCTGTTTTGCTAGAGGGTTGGAGTTTAAAAATAGGGAAGTCTTGTTACAACCATACAGGGTGTTGGTGAGGCCACATCTGGAGTATGTGTACAGTTTTGGTCCCCGTATGTAAGAAAGGATTTACTGGCATTGGAGGCAGCTCAAAAGAGATTGACTAGGCTGATTCCTGGGATGAAGGGGTTGACTTATCAAGAACAAACTAAACAGGTTAAGCCTTTATTCATTAGAGTTTAGAAGAATGAGGGATGATCATATTGAAACGTACAAGATTCTGAGGGGGTTTGACAGGGTAGATGTTGAGAAGATGTTTCCACTAGTGGGGGAATCTCAAACCAGGGGACATAGTTACAGAATAAGGGGACACTCATTTAAAACTAAGATGTGAAGGAATTTCTTCTCTCAGAGAGTAGTGAATGTCTGGAATTCTCTACCTCAGAGAATTGTGGAGGTTAGAGCACTGAAAGCATTTAAAGAGGAGGTAGGTAAATTTTTGAAATATCGGGGAGTTGAGGGATATGAGGAGTTGGCACAAAAGAGGAGTTGAGGCCTGGGGCAGATCAGCCATCATCTTAATGAATGGGGGGTTTGAGGGGCTGAATGACCTACTCTTGTTCCTATTCTTATGTTCTTATTTATCCCTTACTACCACTACATTCTTTGTAACTCCCCCGCTTGAATGGCTTCCTGTACCATAGTGCCATGGCCAGTTAACTCATCCACCCTGCAGCACCCACTCTCACCCAAACAAGCAAAAAAACCTCAAACCTACTGGCAAGGGCCGAGGCTCCTGCCCTCTGGGTCCCCTTACCTGCCTCACTTGCAGTCACACTCTCCTGTCCCTGATCACTCACCAAATCAGAAGACCCTATCCTAAGGGGTATGACAATCTCCTGGAATAAAGTGTGCACATAACTGTTCCCCTCTCTGATGTACCATAGTGTCTCCAGCTCAATAACTCGGAGCCTAAGTCCCTGCAGCCACAAATACTTCTACAGATGTTTTTGCTCTGGATCACAATGTTATCCAGAAGATCCAACATCCTGCAATCTGAGCACTGATCATCTGCCCACCATCTCCAACATGTGTTAATTAATTAATAATGGCTAATTAATAAAGCCTACACCTCCCAATGTGTTTTGGCAGTGCCAGTAAACTTTAAAACATTGATAAAACTAATAACAACAGTAACTGGTTTACCTGCTCCTTATGCTGCACCAAAGTAGAAATCAAATAAGGGAGGCTGAAAAAGAGTAGAGGGGAAAATACCTCCTCCCTGCCCCTCACTGAACCCCCACCCCCCCAACTCAGCACACTTTACTTCTTGCAGTAAACCTTACATAAATCACCCCTTTCCCCCCATGCACTGAATTCGCACTTTAACCAAATTCCCAAATATACTCACTCGGTCTCTATCTCACTCAGGCCAAAGTCACCCTCATTGACCCTGTGCCATTCCATTCTGTCTATCCCATAGAATCCTTTCATACTGTTAAAGACTTTGAACAGGTCACCTTTCAGCCTTTTCTTTTCTATAGAAGAGCCCCAGCTTGTTTAATCTCTCATGATTGCTGTATATTAATAAATCTACCCTACAGAGAACGCTTTCAATCAGTTTTAAAATAACTGTAAATGTTGTTCAATATTCACAAGACAACAGATTAGGTAGGGGTACCAGGGTGGGATTGAATGTTTTCTGCAGCTGATTAATACTGAGGCAGCAAACTGAGACTGTAAAATAGCTAATGCACGTTTTTTAATTAAGAAAAAGGTCAGAAGTATAATCTTGGGAATTACAGATGTGTTAGCTTGACAGCTCTGGTGTTGAATAAGTTGGGTTCAGAATCTGCAAGAGATCCTGGCAGAATGAGTACAAGTGGAAGCTGTAACTCCAAGACCATGTGGCTTTGTTAATAATACAGCATCAGAATTCAGACAGAAGAGAATCAGTGAACAAGAGCAGCATGAAAAAGCTTCAATAACAAACACAGTTAAGCTTTGAGAAAATACTTCATGTGTCGCTCAATGAGTAGCAGTCTTGATTCTGGGATAGAGGGTTATGAGTACAAAGCCCCTTCCAAAAGCTTGAGGGCAAGATCCAGGCTGGCACTTCCAATGCAGTACTGAGGGAGTGCTGCACTGTCAGAGGGTCAGCACTGAGGGAGTGCTGCACTGTCAGAGGGTCACTACTGAGGGAGTGCTACACTGTCAGAGGGTCATTACTGAGGGAGTGCTGCACTGTCAGAGGGACAGTACTGAGGGAGTGCTGCACTGTCAGAGGGACAGTACTGAGGGAGTGCTGCACTGTCAGAGGGTCAGTACTGAAGGAGAGCTGCACAATCAGAGGGTCAGTACTGAGGGAGTGCTGCACTGTCAGAGGGTCAGTACTGAGGGAGTGCTGCACTGTCAGAGGGTCAGTACTGAGGGAGTGCTGCACTGTCAGAGGGTCAGTACTGAAGGAGAGCTGCACAATCAGAGGGTCAGTACTGAGGGAGCGCTGCACTGTCAGAGGGTCAGTACTGAGGGAATGCTGCACTGTCAGACATTCTTTACTGAGGGAGAGCTGCACTGTCAGAGGGTCAGTACTGAGGGAGTGCTGTACTGTCAGAGGGTCAGTACTGAGGGAGTGCTGCACTGTCAGAGGGTCAGTACTGAGGGAGTGCTGCACTGTCAGAGGGTCAGTACTGAGGGAGTGCTGCACCATCAGAGGGTCAGTACTGAGGGAGTGCTGCACTGTCAGAGGGTCAGTACTGAGGGAGTGCTGCACCGTCAGAGGGTCAGTACTGAGGGAGTGCTGCACTGTCAGAGGGTCAGTACTGAGGGAGTGCTGCACTGTCAGAGGGTCAGTACTGAGGGAGTGTTGGACTGTCAGAGGGTCAGTACTGAGGGAGTGCTGCACTGTCAGAGGGTCAGTACTGAGGGAGTGCTGCACTGTCAGAGGATCAGTACTGAGGGAGTGCTGCACTGTCAGAGGGTCAGTACTGAGGGAGTGCTGCCCTGTCAGAGGATCAGTACTGAGGGAGTGCTGCACTGTCAGAGGGTCAGTACTGAGGGAGTGCTGCACTGTCAGAGGGTCAGGACTGAGGGAAAGCTGATCATTATTTCAGTATTTTTGTGTAATGTACCAATTCAATGCCTCATTTCCTATAATACACTTCAAAATAACTTTTTTTTTAATTTGTTCATGGGATGAGGGCATCTTTGGCTTGGTAAGCATTTATTGCCCGTCCCTAATTTCCCATGCTAACTGAATGGTTTGATAAGCCATTCAAGAGGACAGGTCAAAACTCAACATCATTGCTGTGGGTTTGGAGTCACTGGCAAGGATGGGACATCTCCTTACCTGAAGGGAATTGCTGAACCAGGTGGGTCATTCTGATAATTAACAATGGTTTCACAGTCATCATCAGGCTTTTAATTCCGGATTTTTTTATTGCATACAAATTTCACCGTCTGTTATGGTGGGATTTGAACCTGGGTCCCCAGAACATTACCCTGAGTCTCTGGATTACTAGCCCAGTGACAATACCATAACGCTACTTTATTGCCTTTATTGGACTTTGGGACATCCGGAGGTTGTGAAAAGTACTATAGAAATAAAAGCTCTTCCTTTTGCCCCCAAAAATTGCTTCTTATCGGCAATGAGTTTTCCATTTTTGGCTGCAGCAGTTTTCAGGAGTTGTTTGAAGTCAGCAGGATGAACTACCCTCTGCAATTCAGTCCTCATGACTCCACTGTCTCCTGTCCTGGCTCCTGGCTTCAACTGAACTAAAATTGTTTTCTGTTTCTCCCTGTCTCTGTGTGGACCTCCTATTGCTAGGCAACAGCCCGGTTTTTTCTACTTTGTGTTTGTTTTAATTCCCTTTCAACAGTCATAAAACCTTAGTAAAATGTAGGTATCTTTTAAAATTAAACTAAAACCCAAGTTCCCCCTTTCTTAGCATACAAATTACAGAAATACAAATTAAACTTAAGCATAAAGCTAAAACACATTCCTAACACCCACAAATACAAATATAACTTACTTAAACTATCGCTAGTTCCTAACATTTCAAAACTACCTGGAGAAGTGAGTGTCATAGAAGGGAAGCTGTGGAAATTAAACAAATGTGTTTACGGATTGAATGATGCATCAGGGATATGGTATTTCTTGGTTAGGTCTGTCCTGCTGAAGCTAGGTTGTATTCAGCTGAAATCATATCCAGCATTGGTATCACAAAGGGAAACTTGCAGGCATCTTTATGATGCATGTCGATGATTTTCTTTCGGGAGATTCTGAGGGATTTGAGCTATTTGTTATAGGTAAAATAAAAGGAGGATTTAAGATTGGAAGTCAGGCTTCCAAAGGCCTTTAAATATATAGGGTTAGATATTAAACAGAATAGGTTGGGAGTAAGCTTGAATCAACAATTATATCTAGAAAGCATTAATCATATCCTGATAAATCGGGCTAAGCTCCCACAGATAGAGAATCTTGCATCCAAGGGAGAAACAGGCCCGTTAAGATGTTTGATTGGACAGTTAAAGTGGCTATGCACTCAGGAAAGACCCAAAGACCCAATTATGATATATTGGAACTGAGCACGATGAGGAAACATGCCACAGCTGAGGTGGTTCTGAGGGCGAATAAAACATAAATTAAATTCAGAGAAATGTGCACTCATGTTTTTAGCCTTGAGTGACCTGAAGGATATGAAGTTAGTCCTGATTAATAATGCATCCCATTTCAGTCTTCTGGATGGGTATTTGAGCACAGCTGGGTTTTTCCTTTTCTTAGAGGGTGAAAAGCAGCCTTAATGGACTGGGAAGCCAAGAAAATAAAAATGGTAGTTAAAAGTACCCTAGCTGCAGAAACACTGACGCTGGTACAAGTGACAGATATGGGATTATATTTATCTAACATTCTGAAGGAAATTCTATACACAGGGCACTCTGAGAAAAGTTGACCCATTGAATGTTTTGTGGATAACTGTTCCTTTTGGGGTAATGTTCATTTGATAAATAGAGTCACTGAGAAAAGGTTAGGGAGTGAAATTGCAGGTATAAAATAAATGTTGGAGAGAAAGATCTCTAATATTAAATGGGTTGATGTAAGTCACCAATTATCAGACTGTTTTACAAAGAGGAATCCTTGCTCCAAGAAATAGCTGGAGGTCCAGGAAGAGGGACATCTTGTGTTATAATGAGTTGTAAGAAACGTGGCAAAACTAACTTTTTGATTGTTTTGTAATTATTTAAGCCTGATATAAAGTTTTTGTTTAACGAAAGGAGAACCTGTTAATGGTTGGTTAATTATGTTGTTAATCAAACAACGCCCATCACCTGTGTAGTTTTAAAGACTGAGAACATTTATAAGGAACACAGGAGTTTGGAGGCAGAGATGTGTAATGCTGCAACCTATGAATAAACCTACTATCAAGGTAAATACCTGTTTCTCTTTTCATACTTAACCATCCGGCTTCAACACATTTGACATGTAGTCTCCCCCAGTCCCTACACCCCTCCCTATCTCTATAACCTCCTCCAAACCCTACCGGACTTCCTATCTCTGTAACCTCCTCCAAACCCAACAGGACTCCCTATCTCTTTGATGGTGGTATGTTACAATTCACTCGGAGTCTGCTAATGGCAACATGCACTTCTACAGAAAGTAGCTCCAACTTTCTTTCTATCACATGGCTGACCAGGAATCTCTCCTGCTCTTTCCACCTGACATTGACATTCACTGGAAGGATTTACAATTTGAGACTCAATCTGTTTGCCTGTGTTCTGAACACAGCTTCATTGCTCATCAAGTCCTGGGTGGAACCTGAACCTAGAGCATCTAGCTCAGTGGCAGGGACTCTACCCACTGCAGAACAAGGCTGTGACCCCCGACCCCCAACCCCCTAACCCCACTCCACTTCTGTAACCTCCTCTAATTCTGGCCTCTCGAGCATCCCCGAATTTTACCACTCCACCATTATCAGCCATGACATGTTTATCTGGGCATCTAACTCTGAACCTCCCTCCCTAAACCTCTCCACCTTTCTACCACAATTTTCATCTTAAAGTCTTCCTTTGCGTATCCAGGCCGTGGACTGAAATGAGCTCAGAGTCAGGGATCAGAGTGAATCCAGGGTCAGGAATGGGATAAAACAAAAAAACTGCGGATGCTGGAAATCCAAAACAAAAACAGAATTACCTGGAAAAACTCAGCAGGTCTGGCAGCATCGGCGGAGAAGAAAAGAGTTGACGTTTCGAGTCCTCATGACCCTTCGACAGAACTAGGTGAATCCCAGGAAGGGGTGAAATATAAGCTGGTTTAAGGTGTGTGTGTGGTGGGCGGAGAGAGAGATAGAGAGAGAGAGAGAGAGGTGGTTGGGGGGGGGGTGTTGGGGGGGGTGGGGGGTTGGGGGTGTGGTTGTATGGACAAACAAGCAATGATAGAAGCAGATCATCAAAAGATGTCAACGACAATGGTACAATAGAACACATAGGTGTTAAAGTTGGTGATATTATCTAAACAAATGTGCTAATTAAGAATGGATGGTAGGGCACTCAAGGTATAGCTCTAGTGGGGGTGGGGGAGCATAAAAGATTTTAAAATATTTAAAAATAATGGAAATAGATGGGAAAAGAAAAATCTATATAATTTATTGGAAAAAAAAGAAAGGGGGAAACAGAAATGGGGTGGGGATGGGGGAGGGAGCTCACGACCTAAAGTTGTTGAATTCAATATTCAGTCCGGAAGGCTGTAAGGTGCCTAGTCGGAAGATGAGGTGTTGTTCCTCCAGTTTGCGTTGGGCTTCACTGGAACAATGCAGCAAGCCAAGGACAGACATGTGGGCAAGAGACCATTTTAACACTCCACCCTGCTCTCTTGCCTACATGTCTGTCCTTGGCTTGCTGCATTGTTCCAGTGAAGCCCAACGCAAACTGGAGGAACAACACCTCATCTTCCGACTAGGCACTTTACAGCCTTCCGGACTGAATATTGAATTCAACAACTTTAGGTCGTGAGCTCCCTCCCCCATCCCCACCCCATTTCTGTTTCCCCCCTTTTTTTCCAATAAATTATATAGATTTTTCTTTTCCCACCTATTTCCATTATTTTTAAATATTTTAAAATCTTTTATGCTCTCCCCACCCCCATTAGAGCTGTACCTTGAGTGCCCTACCATCCATTCTTAATTAGCACATTTGTTTAGATAATATCACCAACTTTAACTTTAACACCTATGTGTTCTATTGTACCATTGTCGCTGACATCTTTTGATGATCTGCTTCTATCACTGCTTGTTTGTCCATACAACCACACCCCCAACCCCCCCCCCAACCTCTCTCTCTCTCTCTCTCTCTATCTCTCCGCCCACCACACACACACACCTTGGACCAGCTTATATTTCAACGTTTTCTTGGACTCGAACTCAAGTTCTGTCGAAGGGTCATGAGGACTCGAAACGTCAACTCTTTTCTTCTCCGCCGATGCTGCCAGACCTGCTGAGTTTTTCCATGTAATTCTGTTTTTGTTCAGGAATGGGATACAGGATTGAACTGAATCTAGGATCAGGAATTGGAGCAAACCTGGGGTTTGGATTAGAGTGAATTTGGGATCAGGGATTACAGTGTATACAGTATCCAAGATAGGAGTAAATCTGGGGCCCAGGGTTGGAGTGAATCCAGGGTCTAGATTAGGAGTAAACACAGAGTCAGGAAGTGGAGTTAATACCGGGTCTGGGATAGGAGTGAATCCAGGGCCCAGGATTTGAGTGATTCTGGGGTCCAGGATTGGAGTGAACCTAGAATCTGGGATTGAAGTGAACACAGGGTCAGGAATTGGAGTGAATCCAGGGTCGGGGTTTGGAGTGTGAGGAACTAGACAGTTTTAAATAAGTTGTATTTATGAGTGTTAGGAACAAGATATAGCTTTAAGTTTATTTTTTTTATTTGTGAGTTAAAGCGGTGAAACTGGGGTTGACTTTCATTTAGAGTCTCTCTCTGTGTGTTGGAGGCAGCATTCTGAGGCTCTGTTTTTATAAATACATCTTTAATGAGCTTTTACGACTCTTGAAATGAAAGAACAAGGGGTTAGTAATTTAGGGAAGTTAAAACAAACGCACGGTAGAAAAACTGCTGTTGCCTAGCAACAGGAGACCGATAGAGCTACAGGGAGAAAGAGAAAAGCGGGTTGAGTTTAGTTGGGAGAAGGTACCAGAAGATCCTGGACACAAGAGTGGGAGCTGCAGGGAGCAGGTCCCTAAGGAAAAAAGAAAGTTTCAAAAACTTGGGAGTGGAAAAGAAAAAGGTCCCAAGATGACAGTCAAGTCAATGACCAAGGACAGGAATCGGGAGCAGTTCAGTGAAGTTAAAATAAGGAGCAGAGGAAAAGGCTCCGAACTAAAGACAGAAAGCTGCAGGGAGTAGAATTAAGGAAAAGTGGGCTTGCGAGAAGCTAGAAGTTCAAGGGAGACAGCCAAAGCTTTGTGACTCTTTACTAGGGACAATGGTGTTCTGTTGGCATTGCCGAGTATCTGAGAGAGAGTTCATGGAAAGCAATGCTTCAATGCTTGTGGCGATCCAGGGGAGAGGGACATTGGAAGGAAAGATCAAAATCCTAGAGGTAGATCCCTGTTGAAGACACCTGAGAGAAAGCATCATTTCAGAGAAGATTCCAAGGCAAGTATGGGAATACTTATATTTGGGAGTAGAGATTGGAAACCCTCGTGTGAAAGACAGAGCTTCCATGAGACCAGTTGGTTCACAGTGTGAAGACCATGTAGGGGAGTTGATGAGGGATCCATAACATCTGTTTGGGGTGGCACCTGTCACTTGCGCTTAGAGTTTGGTGTGTCTGACCATAGGTCTTCAATTGGGTTTACATAGACTGTGTACTTACTATGAACATTAGGGTATAAGATAGTTTTTGTAACCTGTGTTATCATTACAAATTTGTATATATCTGTAAAGGTATAGTTGTGGGTGAGGGAGTATTGTAATATAGTTAATCTTTTCTTCTTTAATAAATGTTTTATTATTTTGTTAAAAGTTCACCAGCTGACCCCGATAACTTTGTTCAGTAACCACAGCTCACATTTTAAACAAAAAATAAAAGTTAGGAACTATCAAGCCAGGGTCCACCTTGGGATCTAACATCAACTGGGATCATAAAGGGAGTGAATCCAGGATCAGGATAGGAGTGAATCTGCAGTCTGGGTTAGGAGTTGAATCCAGGATCAGGATAAGATTGAACCTGCAGTCTGGGTTAGGGGTTGAATCCAGGATCAGGATAGGACTGGATCCAAGGTCAGGGATAGGGATACTCACGGTTCATGTTGGGTCAGAATTGGGGGATAGTCAGGTGTTCGAAGTGGGTCAGGGGTCAGGGTTTGGGATTGTCAGGTTTTCGGGCTGGGTCAGGGGTCAGGGTTTAATATGTCAGGTGTTCGGGGTGGGTCAGAGGTCAGGGTTTGGGATGGTCAGGTGTTTGGGGTGGGTCAGGGGTCAGGGCTGGGAATGGTCAGCTGTTCGGGGTGGGTCAGGGGTCAGGGTTGGGGATGGTCAGCTGTTCGGGGTGGGTCAGGGGTCAGGGTTGGGGATGGTCAGCTGTTCGGGGTGGGTCAGGGGTCAGGGTTGGGGATGGTCAGCTGTTCGGGGTGGGTCAGGGGTCAGGCTTGGGGATGGTCAGCTGTTCGGGGTGGGTCAGGGGTCAGGGTTGGGGATGGTCAGCTGTTCGGGGTGGGTCAGGGGTCAGGGTTGGGGATGGTCAGCTGCTCGGGTAAGTCAGGGGTCAGGGTTGGGGATGGTCAGCTGTTCGGGGTGGGTCAGGGGTCAGGGTTGGGGATGGTCAGCTGCTCGGGTAAGTCAGGGGTCAGGGTTGGGGATGTTTGTGGCATCATGAGTGGCTCAGCTGCATTGAGGTGGGAAAAAAGTGCAAGAGAACAAAAGTGATAGGAGATTCTATCATGAGGGGAAGAGATAGGCATTTCTGCGGCCCCCAGACGTGACACCACAATGATACATTCCTCCCTGGTGCCAGGGTCAAGGATAACACTGAGCGGCCGCAGGACATTCTGAAGGGGGAGGGTGAACAGCCAGAGGTCCACATCGGTACCAACGACATAGGTACAAATAGAAATGAGGTCCTTCAAGTAGAATATATAAAGTTAGGAAATAAATTAAAAAGCAGGACCTCATAGGTAGTAATGTCAGGATTACTCCCAGTGCCAAATGCTAGCGAGATCAGGAATAGGAGAATAGACCAGATGAATGTGTGGCTGGAGAGTAAGAAGGAGGGATTTAGATTCCTGAGGCATTGGGACCGATTCTGGGGAAGGTGGGACCTGTACCAACTTATAAACATTGCAACAGTTATACATTCCTTACTAGCACAAAAACACAACCGGAAAAGTGGCCCAACCATGGCTAAAAAAAGAAATTAAAGATAATATTTGAACTAAGGAGAAGTCATATAAAGTTGCTAGAAAAAATAGCAAGCCTGCGGATTGGGAGCAGTTTAGAATTCAGCAAAGGAGGACCGAGAGATTGATTGAGGGGAAAAAATAGAGTATGCAAGGAACATAAAAGTGGACTGTAAAAGCTTCAATCAGTATGTAAAAAGGAAAAGATTATTGAAGACAAATATAGGTCCCTTAGACTCCAAAACTGGAGAATTTATAATAGAAAACAAGGAAATGGCAGAACAATTAATTACTTTAGTTCTGTCTTCACAGTGGAAACACAAATAACTTCCCAGAAATACTAGGGAACCAAGGGTCTAGTGAGGAGGAGGAATTGAAGGAAATTAGTATTACTAAAACAATAGTGCTGGAGAAATTAATGGGACTGAAAGCTGATAAATCCCCAGGGCCTGATAATCTACATCCCAGGGTACTACAGGAGGTGGCCATGGAAATAGGGGATGTGTTGGTTGTCATCTTCCAAAATTCTGTAGATTCTGGGACAGTCCCTGCAGATTGGAGGGTGGCAAATGTAACCCCACTATTTAAAAAAGGAGGGAGGGAGAAAACAGGGAATTACAGACCGTTTACCCTAACATCAGTAGTAGGGAAAATGCTAGAGTCTATTATAAAGGATGTGATAACAGGACACTTAGAAAATATCAACAGGATTAGACAAAGTCAACATGGATTTGTGAATGGAAATCATATTTGACAAACCTACTGGAGTTTTTTGAGGATGTAACCAGCAGACTAGATACGGGAGAACCAGTGGATGTTACTGAGTATCTCTGTAATTTTGGGCTGTTAGGAGATTTGTTTACATGTCGGGGTGATATGAACAAGTGATTGAAGGGGTCAATTTGAACAAAACTGAGAAACCAAGTAAAGCTCTGTTCACGACAAGTGAAGTATTTTTGAACTGCAGTGGCTATTGTAATGTAGGAAACACAACAGCCAATTTGCGCACAGTAAGATCCCATAATGAGCATAGTGACAATGACAAGTTAATTGGTTTTTAGTGATGTTGCTCATGGAAAAAATGCCCTTCTCTTCAAAAGAGTGGCCAGAGGACCTGTTTACACCCACAGGGCAGCTGGGCCTCACTTCAAAGCTTTATGCAAAAAATGGCAGCTCCAACTGCACAACACTCTCTCATCACTGCTCCAACAGTGCAGCACTCCCTCAGCGCCGACGCTCCGACAGTGCAGCACCCGCTCAGCGCCGACGCTCGGACAGTGCAGCGCCCGCTCAGCGCCGACGCTCGGACAGTGCAGCGCCCGCTCAGCGCCGACGCTCGGACAGTGCAGCGCCCGCTCAGCGCCGACGCTCGGACAGTGCAGCGCCCGCTCAGCGCCGACGCTCGGACAGTGCAGCGCCCGCTCAGCGCCGACGCTCGGACAGTGCAGCGCCCGCTCAGCGCCGACGCTCGGACAGTGCAGCGCCCGCTCAGCGCCGACGCTCGGACAGTGCAGCGCCCGCTCAGCGCCGACGCTCGGACAGTGCAGCGCCCGCTCAGCGCCGACGCTCGGACAGTGCAGCGCCCGCTCAGTTCTGGTTGTGGATTCCCGGGTTGGAATGGTTTGTTTTCTGAAGTCTCACTCAACCTCTGGACCTGAGGTGTAGAATCCACAATGCATAACTTGTCGGAAAGTTAAATGAGAGAAACAGTCAATTGCGTTCATATCAAATTGTTAAATTTTTGTCTGGAAGTGCAGAACCTGAGTATTGCTGTAAAAGGGAGACATGTCGAAGTTTTCTGTCTTGCACTCATCAGGAAACTCCACAAGAATCCCAACAGACGGGGAAAACAATAATTTATATTTATATGGAGAGAGTGGTGACTGGTTGGCACATGGACTCTGATTGGTAGAGTTGTTGTCATGGTGAATGCACCAGGGAAGTTTCCTGATGAATTTACAACGAAAATCTTTGACATGTCTCCTTATTCTGCAACATTCAAATTGTATCATCATAAAAATGAGAAAACAGTTTAAGTAGATTTCGCTTTCAGTGACATAATTCAGCATTATTCAGAAGCGGTATACCTGTTTCTCATAATTTTCCGGGTTTAATAAGACATGAAAGGGTTGGTAGAGGTGGAAATCCTCAACTCATTTGACAGGTGTCTGGATATGAAGTTCACGTGTCAGGACTATGGAGCAAGTCAAAAACAGAATTACCTGGAAAAACTCAGCAGGTCTGGCAGCATCGGCGGAGAAGAAAAGAGTTGACGTTTCGAGTCCTCATGACCCTTCGACAGAACTGTGGAGCAAGTGCTGGAAAGCGGGATTAGGCTGTGGGGGCTTGATTTTTGTCCAGTGCAGACCTGGTGGGTCAAGTGGCCTCCTTCTGTGCTGTAAGCTTTCTGTGATTCTGTGAGAAACAATTTATATCATCTCCACAAAATTAGAATTAATAACTTTTATATGTATGAAAAATGTGTTGATGTTGATGTGTTAATCTGATGTAGTTACACACAGACATATTTAATGTTGATTGTGGATGTTAACCAGTTCGAGATGAATAAAGGAGGTTATTAAGTGTTAGGTTGATATCCTGGTGAATTTTCAAAATCAGTGGCAGATGTGTAGATGTGTACAATGTACAGATGTGTAGCATAAGCATTTCAAGTAAGTATTAGGTCTGACTATTCATACAGCCTTACACCTTCTATAAACTACAGTTCATCCAAAATCTACTTCCCACACCCTAACTTACACCAAATCCAATTTACCATCAGCCCTCTGCTCACTGACTGGCTGTGTCTCAATTTAAAATTCTCATCCTTGTTTTCAAATCCTTCCATGGCCTCACTCCTCCCTATCTCTGTAACCTCCTCCAGCCCCTACACTCCTCCCTACCTCTGTAACCTCCTCCAGCCCCTACACTCCTCCCTACCTCTGTAACCTCCTCCAGCCCCTACACCCCTCCCTATCTCTGTAACCTCCTCCAGCCCCTACACCCCTCCCTATCTCTGTAACCTCCTCCAGCCCCTACACTCCTCCCTATCTCTGTAACTTCCCCCACCTCTACACTCCTCCCTATCTCTGTAACCTCCTCCAGCTCCTACACTCCTCCCTATCTCTGTAACCTCCTCCAGCTCCTACACCCCTCCCTATCTCTGTAACCTCTTCCAGCCCCTACACCCCTCCCTACCTCTGTAACCTCCTCCAGCCCCTACACCCCTCCCTATCTCTGTAACCTCCTCCAGCCCCTACACCCCTCCCTATCTCTGTAACCTCCTCCAGCCCCTACACTCCTCCCTATCTCTGTAACCTCCTCCAGCCCCTACACTCCTCCCTATCTCTGTAACCTCCTCCACCCCTACACCCCTCCCTATCTCTGTAACCTCCTCCAGCTCCTACACCCCTCCCTATCTCTGTAACCTCCTCCAGCCCTTACACCTCTCCCTATCTCTGTAACCTCCTCCAGCCCCTACACCCCTCCCTATCTCTGTAACCTCCTCCAGCCCCTACACCCCTCCCTATCTCTGTAACCTCCTCCAGCCCCTACACCCCTCCCTATCTCTGTAACCTCCTCCAGCCCCCTACACCCCTCCCTATCTCTGTAACCTCCTCCAGCCCCCTACACCCCTCCCTATCTCTGTAACCTCCTCCAGCCCCTACACCCCTCCCTATCTCTGTAACCTCCTCCAGCCCCTACACCCTCCCTATCTCTGTAACCTCCTCCAGCCACTACACCCCTCCCTATCTCTGTAACCTCCTCCAGCCTCACAACCGTCTGAGATCTCTGCATTCCTCTAATTCCCACACCTTGCACATCCTCAATTTCAAGCACTCGATCCTTGCCACCATGCCTTCAGCAGGCTGTGGAATTCCCTCTCAGAACCTCTTCACCCCTCTCTCACCTCCTCTAGGTTACTGCTCAAAACCTCCCACTTGGACCAAGGTTTCGGTCAACTGTCCCATTACCTCCTGATATGAATCAGTGTAAGTCTCTGTCTGGTTTTTGCTTCCGTGAAGAAGCGTGTGATTTTGTACTATGTTAAAGCAGCTATATAAATGCAATTTGTTGTTGTTCCTAGTGCAGGAAGAGGTCATTCAGCCCATTATATCTGTGCTAGGTTCCAATGCTGCTCTAACTCCAGAATGAAAAGACTTCGTCAATGGGTGACAGATCCTGTGTCTGACATGAATGGATTATTATCCTGCTGGATGATATGCACGCTGTAGTTTTGTCAAAGTAACAGAAAGGCAAATTGTTTATGGAGTATTCTCTCGAGTAGTCGTTTGGTAGCACAGAGCCTGAGTATGGCTGAAAAAAGAGACTTCATTTGTTGAAGCTTTTCATCTTGCACTCATCAGGACACTTTGCAAAAAAATACCAATGTCAGGGAAACAACAAATAAGAAGAAGGTGCTGATTGTTTGGCAAGTGGTCTCTGATTGTTCGAGGCATTGCCATGGGGAATGCACCAGTTGATGGTGATTGACAATTAAGTGCCAAGCATTGTTTGAAATTTAAACCAGGCAGCTTGACTCTGAGTGGTCAAGGTATTGACCTGAGGAATGAACCAGTGAGTGGCTATCATTATTCTGTTCAGCTGAAACAGGCACAATACCTGTACACATTATTTCTGTCTGCAAAGAACAGGGCCCTGTATATTAATATATGTAGCTTCCAGTACACACACATGCGCCACACTGCGCACCCGACTGACAATCTTAAATTGGTTGTCAGGGTAATTCTTAGCGCACTGAGGATTATTTAACAAATCGCAGAAAGACATCTAATGTTGAACCTTCTGTTGAAGGGTCATGAGGACTCGAAACGTCAACTTTGTTCTTCTCCGCTGATGCTGCCAGACCTGCTGAGTTTTTCCAGATATTTCTGTTTTTGTTTTGGATTTCCAGCATCCGCAGTTTTTTGTTTTTATCTCTATTTTTATCTAATGTTGAACACTGTTTTTGAGTTTTGCAAGTATGGGCTGGTTGGGTACTATCAATACTTTGCCCGTTGTGAACAGCGGCTGGGACAGGCTGTTTGATCCGATCCACCAGTCTTTGGGATGTACGGCCTACATACCCAGCATCACACTGACACTGAAATTCATACACCACATCACTCATTTGTGTGATAGGCAGAATGTTTTTTTGGCTTGATGGCAGCATCCAGTTAGTGGTGAATACCACTCGTGTTGCTACTACATAGTAGCAGCGTGAAACAGCTAGCTTCACCTGTAGCTCAAGTTTTTGAGATACCTTGTCCTTCTAGGGTAATCTGAGATAGACTTGGCACTTGTCAGGGCCTTAGGCCTGTTCATGAGCAGCACTTTTCTCATCCAAAATAAATATGTTGTTTCCCCTGATGTTGGTTTTCTTGCGAATTATCCTGACGATTGCAAGATGAAACGTTTCAACAAAAGTCTCTTTTTTCAGCAATGTTCTCTCAAGTCTTTGAAGCATAGAACGTTTCAGCAGTGAAGGAACCATAGGATCTATCGACACAATCTCCATCAATCGGTTAATCTCAATTTCCTTTTTGCTCTTTTTTGGACAGCTTTTTATCAAACCCTGACCTCCTTTAAACATTTTCTCTGTCCTCTTACCAAATAGAGTTTATGGCAAAGAGATTCCCACTCTCTGTGTGACGACATGTTCCTTCTCCACAAACAACTACAACTTGCCTTTGTAGGAAAATGTCCCGAGGAGCTTCCCAGGAGTAAATTAGAAACAAATGTTGGGAGCGAGGCACAGAAACAGGTATTGGGATAAATGACCAAATCTTAGTCCAAGATGGACAGTTTAAGGGGGATCATAAAGGAGGAGAGAGAGATAGAGAGGCGAGGAGGTTTATGGAAGGAATTCCAGAGCTTAGGTCCCAAGCAGCTGGGGGAATAGCCACTAATGGTGGAATAGTTAAAATTGGGGATGCTCAAAAGATCAGAATCCAAAGCCCCTGTAATGTTTGCTCGAGTGGATTTAATAGTAACTTTTGAATAGAATTATATAAATATTTCAAAAATAAAAAATTGTAGAGTTATGGGGAAAGAGTAGGGGGAGTGGAGCCAGCACAGGAATGATGGGTTGAATTACATACTTCCGTGCTGGAGGATTCTATAAATGTACAAAACCCTGAAAGGAACTTTCAGAGTTGTTCTGATTTAATGATTGGAGGTTTCATAAACAGTAAACTTCAAATCAGATTAGTATTGGACTGGGATCCTTTCACTTCCCATCCCTGAACGTTGACGGTCTCCCTGCTTGGCCAGTCTCGTCATGATAAACAAGCTATCTATCATCGCAGTTCTGCCTCAGGCACTGTACTAAAATACACGCTGAGGGTGAACAAGCTGCCAGACAAAGACTACTGCAATTGCATCAGTCTTTATGCATTAAAGTCCCCAGTTTGTCCATTTATCTTTGTGGGATTGTTCTGACCTTTGCTGTAGTTGAGGAAGGACAAACACTAAAAATAGCAGCTTTAATCTACAGTCACAGCATGACTCAGTAGGTATCTCGGGGTCAGAAGGTCATGAGTGCAAGTCCCACTTCAGAGACTTATCCGTACCCTCCCTCAGTGCAGTACAGGAGAGTTACTGAGAATTCAAGAGAAACCTCTTTACCCAGAGGGGTGAGAATGTGGAACTCACTCCCACAGGGAGTGGTTAATGTGACAAATAAAGGTGCATTTAAGAGGAAGACGATCTCAAAGTGCATTTGCAGCCAGTGAAGTATTTTGAAATGTGGTCATAGTTGTAAAGTAGGAAATGCAACAGTCTGTGCACAGCAAGCTCCCACAGACAGCAATGAGTTAAGGAACAATTAATCTGTTTTTGTTAACTGAGGGATGGATATAGGCCCGGATGCAGGAGAGAACTCCCCGTATCATCTTCAAAATAGTGCCATGGGATCATTACATCCACCCAAGGGAAGATGACCCCTCGGTTCAGCGACCCATTCGAAAGGCAGGACTTCTGACAGCCAAATACTCCCCCAGGACTGCACTGGAATATCAGCTCCACCCTGGAGGGCAACTTGAACCTGAAGATTCTGCAGTGACAGTGCTACCATGGAAACCTGCCACCTTTACCTGGTCTGGCCTACACATGACTCCAGACCCACAGCAATGTGGTTGACTCTGAAATGTCCGAGCCAGACACTCAGTTGTAACAAACCGCTACAAAGTCACAAAAAAGGAATGAAACTGGACGGACCACCCAGCATCGACATAGACCCTGGAAATAATAACGGCAATCTCAGCCCTGTCGACACTGCAAAGTCTTCCTTTCTAACATCTGGGGGCTAGTGCCAAAATTGGGAGAGCTGTCTCACAGACTAGTCAAGCAACAGCCTGACATAGTCATCCTCACGGAATCACATCTTACAGATAATGTCCCAGACTCCACCATCACCATCCCTGGGTATGTCCTGTCCCACCGGCAGGACAGACCCAGCAGAGGTGGGGGCACAGGGTATACATCGGGAGGGAGTTGCCTGGGAGTCCTCAACATCAACTCTGGGCCCCATGAAGTGTCATGGCATCAGGTCAAATATGGGCAAGGAAACCTCCTGCTGATTACCACGTACCACCCTCCCTCAGCTGGTGAATCAGTGCCTCCTCCATGTTGAACACTAAGTGCAGGAAGAACTGAGGGTGGCAAGGGTGCAGAATGTACTCTGGGTGGGGGACTTCAATGCCCATCACCAAAATTGGTTTGGTAACACCATTACTGACCGAGCTGGCTGAGTCCTAAAGGACATAGCTGCTAGACTGGGTCTGCGGCAGGTGGTGAGGGAACCAACAAGAGGGAAAAACATACTTGACCTCATCCTCACCAACCTGCCTGCTGCAGATGTATCTGTCCATGACAGTATCAGTAGGAGTGACCACCGCACAGTCATTGTGGAGACAAAGTCCTCCCTTCACATTGAGGATACCCTCCATCGTGTACCACTGTGCTAAATGGGATGGATTTCACACAGATCATGCAACTCAAGATGGGGCTGCAGTAGAACTGGACTCAAACACAATCTGTAACCTCATGGCCCAGCAAGTGATAGACAGAGCTAAGCAATTCCACAACCAACGGTCACATCTAAGCTCTGCAGTCTTGCCACATCCAGTTGTGAATGGTGGTGGACAATTAAACAACTCACTAGAGGAGGAGTCTCCACAAATATTCCCATCCTCAGTAATGGGGGAGCCCAGCTCATCAGTGCAACAGATAAGGCTGAAGTACTTGCTACAATCTTCAGACAGAAGTGCTGACTGGATGATCCATCTCAGCCTCCTCTGGAGGTCCCCAGCATCACAGATGCCAGTCTTCAGCCAATTCAATTCACTCCACGTGATATCAAGAAATGGTTGAAGGCACTGGATACTGCAAAGGCTATGGGCCCTGACAATATTCCAGCAATAGCACTGAAGACTTATACTCCAGGCCAAGCCCCTAGCCAAGCTGTTCCAGGACAGCTACAACACTGGCAGGCAGCTATGTGGAAAATTGCCCAGGTATGTCCTGTGCACAAAAAGCAGGACAAATCCAACCCGGCCAATTACCTTCCCACCAGTCTACACTTGATGATCAGTAAAGTGATGGAACGGGTCATCAACAGTGCTATCAAGCGGCAAATGCTTAGCAATACAAAAACAGAAAATGCTGGAAAAACTCAGCAGGTCTAATAGCATCTGTGGAGAGAGAGACGGAGTTAACATTTTGAGTCTGTTTGATTCTTCAGAGCTAAAGGGAAGTAGAAACGTGATGAAATTTATACTGTTTAAGGGGGTGGAGCAGGTGAAGCTGGATAGGAGGCCAGCGATAGGGTGGGGGCAAAGGCGAGATTGACAAAGATGTCATGGACAAAAGGAAAAATGGGTGTTAATGATAGTGATACTGGCTAAAGGAGGTGCTGATGGTGGCATTAAGGTCAGAAAGCAGAATGTGGTAATAGCAGGTCAAGGGTAAGCACTCTGGGAAGAACAACATGGACACGTGACAAAACAATGTGAACGAGTGCTCACCATCCATGTTCCAGAGATCCAGTGCTCTCCTGATACTGACCATGGACCTGGCTCATGGTGAGATTGGGATTGTGTTTGACTCTAACCTCATCACTGAAACAAATGGCCCTGAAAACCACAATCAGCATTGTCATCGAGCCTTGATAATATCATCTCCTAATCCTACACTTTTCTTAAGTGTGGAGTCCTAACACTTTGAGCTCATAGATTTGATGCCAAAGGTCTTTCCTGTGACCATTGCTTCAAATTCCCACTGACTGGTGCTGAGCTGAAGATTACCACATCAAGCATTTTGTTCCCGTGCTGGATTTCTCCATCATTTGTTCTTGTCTCTCAGTCGATTATTACTGTTGCTACTGATCTCTCAACAAAAATGAGTGTCTGAGCAAATTTTCCATTTAATGTCGCAGCTAAAGTATATGTTCTGTGGAGAAAGGGGTTTAATCGAGGCACTCAAAACCAGGAAGAGTTTTGATGGAGTAAATAAGGAGAAACTGTTTCCAGTAACAGGAGGGTCATTAACCAGAGGGACACAGATTGAAGGGAATCAGTGAAATAACCAGAGGGGGAGATGAGGAGAATTTATTTTTACACAGCGAGTTGTTGTGATCTGGAACGCGCTGCCTGAAAGGACGGTGGAAGCAGATTCAATAATAACTTTCAAAAGGGGAATTGGAGAAATACTTGAAAAGAGTGAATTTCTGGGGCTATTGGGATAGAGCAGGGAGAGTGGGACAAATTGGATAGCTCTTTCAAGAGCCAGCACAGACATGATGGGCTGAAAGGCCTCCTTCACTGTAAAATTTTCTACCTGCCTGGTAATGTTGAAATAAATAATGCCATTCCTAGTTTGGAATGACCATCTCCAACAAGAGATAACCTAACCATTTCCCCACGACATTCAGCAGCATTACCATCGCTGATTAGGTTCTTTGAAGGAGTCACATATGCTGCAGATAAAGGGGAACAGGTGGATGTGCTGTACTTAGATTTCCAGAAAGCATTTGATAAGGTGCCACATCAAAGGCTTTTGTGAAAAATAAAAGCTCATGCTGTAGGGGGTATCATATTAGCATGGGTAGAAGATTAGCTGGCTAACAGGAAGCAGAGGATAGGCATAAATGGGTCTTTTTCAGGTTGGCAGGATGTAATGAGTGTTGTGCCACAAGGGATCAGTGCTGGGACCTCATCCGTTTACAATTTATATAAATGACTTGGATGAAGGGATGGATGTGATAGTTGCTAAATTTGCTGATGACACAAAGATAGGTAGGAAAGTAAATAGTGAAGAGGACACAAGGAGGCTACAAAGGCATGCAGATAGGTTCAGTGAGTAGCTAAAGATCTGGCAAATAGAGCATAATGTGGGAAAATGTGAAATTGTCCATTTTGGCAGGAAGAACAAAAGAGAAGCTTATTATCTAAGTGGTGAGAGGTTGCAGAGCTCTGAGGTGCAGAGCAGTCTGGGTGTCCCTGTGCATGAATCACAAAATGCTAGTATGCAAGTACAGCAGGTAATAAGGAAAGATAATATTGTGAGGGGAATTGACTATAAAAGTAGGGATGTTATGCTTCAGTTGTACAGGGTATTGGTGAGACCACATTTGGAGTACTGTGTACAGTATTGCTCTCCTTATTTAAGGAAGGATGTAAATGCTTTGGAAGCAGTTCAGAGAAGGTTTACCAGACTAATAACAGGAATGGGAGGGTTGTCTTATGAGGAAGGGTTGGACAGGTTAGGCTTGTGTCCACTGGAGTTTAGAAGAGTAAGAGACAACTTGATTGAAACCTTTAACGTCCTGAGGGGTCTTGACAGGGAGAATGTGGAGAGGATGGTTCCTTTTGTGGAGAATCTAGAACTGGAGGACACTGTTTAAAAATAAGGGGTCACCCATTGAAAACGGCGATGAGGTGAAACGTTTTCTCTCAGCGGGTCGTGAATCTTTGGAACTCTCTTCCTGAAAAGGTGGTGGAAGCAGAACGTTTGAATATTTTTAAGGCAGAGGTGTATAGATTCTTGGTAAACAAGGGGGTGATAGGTTATTGGGTGTAAGTGGGATGTAGATTTCAGGTTACTATCAGATCAGCCATGATCTTCTTAAATGCTGGAGATGCCTCAGGGGGCTGAATGGCCTGTTCCTGATCTATGTTCATTGATAAACTACTACCATCTAGAAGGACAAGGGCAGCAGATAGATGGGAACACCACCAGATGGAAGTTCCCCTCCAAGTCACTCACCATCCTGACTTGGAAATATATCGCCGTTCCTTCACTGTCGCTGGGTCAAAATCCTGGAACTCCCTCCCTAACAGCACTGTGGGTGTACCTACACCACATGGACTGCAGCGGTTCAAGAAGGCAGCTCACCCACCACCTTCTCAGTGGACAACTGGGGATGGGCAATAAATGTTGGTCCAGCCAGCGATACCCACATCTCATGAATGAATGAAAGAAGGATTGTTGTAGGGGAATACTAGGAAGAATATTTCTGCACTCACATTCCAGCCCTGGTTATTGTTCCCTTGTATCTTGCTCAGTGAACACACCGCCAGCAGAATGTGTGTCATCCCTCTGGAGATTTGTTGCGCTGAACTAGTTTAACTGAGATTAAATGCTGATGAAACTTTAATAAACCATAAGCTTAAATGCCTTGTTCTCAATAAGTGATGGGCATGTAAGGATTTACACTGTATTGTAACAATGACAACGATGTTGCTCACAGTCACTTGTTGTCCAATTGTTGTCAATGCTATTGGAATATCGGCTCCAGCATTGATTCCCATCCCATTATTATCTGAGCGAGCCTCGGTTTGGTGCTTGAAGGAAATTAACTCGATCATCCCTGGGTTAAATCACAGCTCCAAATGCTCCCAATGCATTTGGTGGAGCACTGAGGGAGTGCTGCACTGTCAGAGGGTCAGTACTGAGGGAGTGCTGCACTGTCAGGGGGTCAGTGCTGAGGGAGTGCTGCACTGTCAGGGGGTCAGTGCTGAGGGAGTGCTGCACTGTCAGGGGTCAGTGCTGAGGGAGTGCCACGCTGTCGGGGGGTCAGTGCTGCAGGAGTGCCACGCTGTCGGGGAGTCAGTGCCGAGGGAGTGCCGCGCTGTTGGAGGGTCAGTGCTGAGGGAGTGCCGCCCTTTCGGGGGGTCAGTGCCGAGGGAGTGCCGCGCTGTCGGGGGGTCAGTGCCGAGGGAGTGCCACGCTGTCGGGGGGGTCAGTGCCGAGGGAGTGCCGCGCTGTCGGGGGGGTCAGTGCTGCGGGAGCGCCGCGCTGTCGGGGGGTCAGTGCCGAGGGAGTGCCGCGCTGTCGGGGGGTCAGTGCTGAGGGAGTGCCGCGCTGTTGGAGGGTCAGTGCTGAGGGAGTGCCACGCTGTCAGAGGGTCAGTGCCGGTCCATCAGGTCTGTTTGACCCTCCGACTGTCCTGAGCTCCCTCAATGGTGTCCCAATCACTCGGGTCTGATTGTCTTTATTCTCTGATGACTGATTGTGATTGGATATTTGTGTGGGCTCTGGAATTTACTCTCCAGTCATTGTCTCTGATTTCAATGGGGAAGGAGATGGGCTCAGGGATGATATGAATATCGTCCTGTCTTCATCACACTTGGCTAACAGCAACTTCAGCCCGTTTCCCACTGCCTTCTCTGCTCATAAATGCCTGTGAGACAAACAGACACTTTCTCATGACCCTCCCCACACCCACCACCCCCCCCAGCAAAATCTGGTCACTTGGGAATGGAATGTACCCACATTGTGCTCATCCCACTCCTCCACACCCCCACCCCCCTCCCCCCACCACCCCAGCCTCTGCACACCCCCACCCCTCTGGCTCTTTCCTCCCTGCCTTTCTACCCTTCTCTCCCTCTATTTGCCTTTCTCTTTCTCTGCCACCTCTCTCCTGTCTTTCTCTCTTTCCCTCTCTGTCTGTCTCTGTCTCTGTCTCTCTCTCCTCCTATCTCCTCTGCTCTCTGTCCCTCTCTCACACTTGCTCTGCCTTTCTCTGTACAGTATTCTGTGATATCCTTCACGTCTTGTAAAAGGATGGTTTGTGCCGTGGTGGTGGTGAACTCTGTGTTAAGCATCGCCTGGTGTGACTCAGGAGGCCCACCCTGCCATGGGGGTAGGGGTGGGGGGAGACCCTGCCATGGGGGTGGGGGGAGACCCTGCCATGGGGGTGGGGGTGGGGGGGAGTCTCTGCCATGGGGGTGGGGGTGGGGGGAGACCCTGCCTGGGGGTGGGGGTGGGGGTAGACCCTGCGTGGGGGTGGGGGGAGACCCTGCCTGGGGGTGGGGGGTGGGGGGAGACCCTGCGTGGGGGTGGGGGGGAGACCCTGCCTGGGGGTGGGGGTGGGGGGAGACCCTGCCGTGGGGGTGGGGGGAGACCCTGCCATGGGGGTGGGGGTGGGGGGGAGTCTCTGCCATGGGGGTGGGGGTGGGGGAGGAGTCTCTGCCATGGGGGGGGTGGGGGTGGGGGGAGACCCTGCCATGGGGGTGGGGGTGGGGGGAAGACCCTGCCATGGGGGTGGGGGGTGGGGGGAAGACCCTGCCATGGGGGTGGGGGGTGGGGGGAAGACCCTGCCATGGGGGGTGGGGGTGGGGATGGGGGGAAGACCCTGCCATGGGGGTGGGGGGAGACCCTGCCATGGGGGTGGGGGTGGGGGAAGACCCTGCCATGGGGGTGGGGTTGGGGGTGGGGGGGAGTCTCTGCCATGGGGGGGTGGGGGTGGGGGGTGGGGGGAGACCCTGCCATGGGGGTGGGGATGGAGGTGGGGGAGGGGGTGGGGGTGGGGGGAGTCTCTGCCACATTTGCTGCGGAGGGGGACAATGGGGCTGAGTAGGTGCACGATTCACCGGCCTCTGTTTTCTCTGGGCCCCTCTTCTCAGCCAGATGAGCTTTTGATTTCTCCTCAACTCTTCCAATGTCCTTCCAAACACTCAGCCCCCAGAGGTCATGGTCATCAGCGACTGCCTCCCAGTGTCAGAGTCAATGTCGGACATCTTCATATCCCGCGTGCAGGTGTCCTTGTAGCCAGGGTATGGACGTGACCCAGTGGTCAGTTCACCGCACAGAAAGGCCTTTGAGTGGACGTCTGTTATCCTGATGAATGTGGCTGAGCCAGGACAGACGTCAGTGGCTTAACAATGAGTGAATGCTGCTGGAAAAGAGGGAGCATAGCAAATAGGAGCAGGCCATTCGGCCCCTCCAGTCTACTCCGCCATTCAACTAGATCATGGCTGACCTTCCACTTCATCCCTGTTTTCCTGCTCTATCCCTGTATACAGAGTGACCATGCTCCTGGGTCTCTGAGTCAAAGACCTTGTCCTCTCCAGGGAGCTGAGGATACGTCTGAGACAGCAAAGGTGGAAAGTGTTCAGCTTTTTCTCCTGTCCAGCACATGTTGTCCAGCTCTCACCATTGTAGGGGCTGTGCTGAGGACACAGGCTCGCTGGACTCACAGTTTGGTGTTCCTACTCAGGTTGCTGTTGTTCCACACTCTCTCCCTCAGCTTGGACAGAACAGCTGCAACTTTTGCTGCAACATGTTGATCTCAGCATCAAGTGACAGATTGCTGGTGATTGTGGAATCTAGATACTTGAACAAAAGGTCTAATCTTTCAAGGGGAGGTGAGAGTGACTGCCCTTAACATCGAGGCAGCATGTAACCGAGTGTGGCATCAAGGAGCCCTAGCAAAATTGGAGTCAGTGGAGATCAGGGGGAAAACTCTCTGCTGGTTGAAGTCATACCTAGCACAAAGGAAGATGGTTGTGGTTGTTGGAGATCAATCATCTCAGCTCCAGGACATCACTGCAGGAGTTCCTCAGGGTAGTGTCCTCAGCCCAACCATCTTCAGCTGCTTCATCAATGATCTTCCTTCCATCATAAGGTCAGAAGTGGGGATGTTCGCTGATGATTGCACAATGTTCAGCACCATTCACAACTCCTCAGATACTGAAGCAGTCCATGTCCAAATGCAGCAAGACCTGGACAATATCCAAACTTGGGCTGACAAGTGGCAAATAACATTCGCACCACACAAGTGTCGGGCAATGACCATCTCCAACAAGAGAGAATCCAACCATTGTCCCTTGATGTTCAGTGGCATTACCATCACTGAACCCCGCCACCATCAATATTCTGGGGGTTACCATTGACCAGAAACTGAACTGGACCAGCCATGTAAATACAATGGCTACAAGAACAGGTCAGAGGCTGGGAATTGTGTGATGAGTAACTCACCTCCTGACTCCGCAAAGCCTGTCCAATATCTACAAGACACAAGTCAGGAGTGTGATGGAACACCCCCCACTTGCCTGGATGAGTGCAGCTCCCACAACACTCAAGAAGCTTGGCACGGTCCAGGAGAAAGCAGCCCACTTGATTGGCACCACATCCACAAACAGTCACTCCCTCCACCACTGACACACAGTAGCAGCACTGTGTACCATCTACAAGATGCACCGCAGGAATTCACCAAGGCTCCTTAGACAACACCTTCGAAACCCATGACCAAAACCACCCAAAAGGCCAAGACCAGCAGACCCAATGGAGCACCACTACCTGGGATTTCACAAGAAGACACGCACAGTCCTGACAGGGAAATATATCACCATTCCGTCACTTTCAGAGGGAAATTATATTGCAAACCTCACACTTTCAATGTTAATGTCCCTGCTCCTCTCTCACTGTTAATATCCCTGCTCCGCTCTCACTCTCGCATTGATAATGTCCCTGCTCCTCTCTCAATCTCTCTCACTGTTAATGTCCATGCTCCTCTCTCACTCTCTCACTGTTAATGTCCATGCTCCTCTCTAAGTCTCTCACTGTTAATGTCCCTGCTCTTCTCTCAATCTCTGTGTTAATGTCACTGCTCCTCTCTCAATCTCTCTCACTGTTAATGTCCATGCTCCTCTCTCACTCTCTCACTGTTAATGTCCCTGCTCCTCTCTCATTTTCTCACTGTTAATGTCCCTGCTCCTCCCTCACTCTCACTGTGAATGTCCCTGAACTTCACTCACTCTCTCACTGCTAAATATCCCTGCTCATCTGTCACTCTCGCATTGATAATGTCCCTGCTCCTCTCTCACTGTGAATGTCACTGCTCCACTCTCACTGTGAATGTCCCTGATCTTCTCTCATTCTCTCACTGTTAATGTCCCTGCTCCTCCCTCACTGTGAATGTCCCTGATCTTCTCTCACTCTCTCAATGTTAATGTCCCTGCTCCTCTCTCACTCTTAATGAGACTGCTCCTCTCTCACTTTCTCACGATTAATGTCCCTGCTCCTCTCTCACTTTCTCACGATTAATGTCCCTGCTCCTCTCTCACTTTCTCACGATTAATGTCCCTGCTCCTCTCTCACTGTCTCATTGTTAATGTCCCTTCTCCTCCCTCACTCTCTCACTGTTAATGTCCCAGCACCTCTCTCACTCTCTCATTGTTAATGACCCTGCTCCTCTCTCGCTCTCTCACTGTTAATGACCCTGCTCCTCTCTCACTCTCTCACTGTTAATGTCCCTGCTCCTCTCACACACTCACACTGTTAATATCCCTGCTCCACTCTCAATCTCACAGTGTTAATGTCCCAGCTCCTCTCTCACTCTCTCACTGTTAATGTCCATGCACCTCTCTCACTCTCTCACTGTTAATATCCATGCCCCTCTCTCATCTCACATTGTTAATGTCCCTGCTCCTCTCTCACTCTCTCACTGTTAATATCCCTGCTCCTCTCTCTCTCTCACTGTTAATGTCCCTGCTCATCTCTCACTCTCTCACTGTTAATGTCCCAGCTCCTCTCTCACTCTCTCACTGTTAATGTCCATGCCCCTCTCTCACTCTCTCATTGTTAATGACCCTACTCATCCATCACACTCTCACTGTTAATGTCCCTGCTCCTCTCTCACTGTTAATGTCCCTGCTCCTCTCTCAATCTCTCTCTCACTGTTAATGTCCCTGCTCCTCTCTCACTCACTCTCTCACTGTTAATGTCCCTGCTCATCTCTCAATCTCTCACTGTTAATGTCCCTGCTCCTCTCTCTCTCACTGTTAATGTCCCTGCTCCTCTCTCACTCTCTCACCGTGAATGTCCCTGCTCCTCTCTCACTCTCTCACTGTTAATGTCCCTGCTCCTCTCTCTCTCTCACTGTTAATGTCCCTGCTCCTCTCTCACTCTCTCATTGTTAATGACCCTGCTCATCCCTCACACTCTCACTGTTAATGTCCCTGCTCCTCTCTCAATCTCTCTCTCACTGTTAATGTCCCTGCTCCTCTCTCTCTCTCACTGTTAATGTCCCTGCTCCTCTCTCACTCTCTCATTGTTAATGACCCTGCTCATCCCTCACACTCTCACTGTTAATGTCCCTGCTCCTCTCTCAATCTCTCTCTCACTGTTAATGTCCCTGCTCCTCTCTCACTCTCTCTCTCTCACTGTTAATGTCCATGCCCCTCTCTCACTCTCTCACTGTTAATGTCCCTGCTCCTCTCTCACTCTCTCACTGTTAATGTCCCTGCTCCTCTCTCACTCTCTCACTGTTAAGGTCCATGCCCTTCTCTCACTCTCTCATTGTTAATGTCCCTGCTCATCCATCACACTCTCACTGTTAATGTCCCTACTCCTCTCTCACTCTCTCACTGTCAATGTCCCTGCTCCTCTTTCACTCTGTCACTGTTAAGGTCCCTGCTAATCTCTCACTCCCTCATTGTTAATGTCCCTTCTAATCTCTCACTCTCTCACTGTTAATGTCCCCGCTCCTCTCTTCTTCTCACTGTGAATGTCCCTGATCTTCTCTCCCTCTCTCACTTGGAATATCCCTGCTCATCTCTCACTCTCTTACTGGTAATGTTCCTGCTCATCCCTCATTCTCTCAATGTTAATGTCCCTGCTCCTCTCTCACTGTTAATGTCCCTGATTTTCTATCTCTCTCTCTCACTTGGAATATCCCTGGTCATCTCGCACTCTCTCACTGTTAATGTCCATGCTCATCTCTCAATCTCTCACAGTTAATATCCCTGCTCCTCTCTCTCTCTCAATGTAAATGTCCCTGCTCCTCTCTCACTGTTAATATCCCCGCTCCTGTCTCAGTCTCTCTCTCACTGTTAATGATCCTGCACCTCTATCACTCACTCACTGTTAATGTCCCTGCTCCTCTCTCACTCTGTCACTTGTAAAGGTCCCTGCTAATCTCTCACTATCTCACTGTTAATGTCCACGCTCCTCTCTTCTTCTCACTGTGAAAGTCCCTGAAATTCTCTCACTCTCTCACTGTTTATGTCCCTGCTCCCCTCTCTCTCTCTCACTGTTAATGTCCCTGCTCCTCTCTCACTCTCTCACAGTTAATGTCCCTGCTCCTCTCTTCTTCTCACTGTGAATGTCCCCGATCTTCTATCTCTCTCTCATTGGAATATCCCTGCTCCTCTCTCACTCTCTCACTGTTAATGTCCCTGCTCCTCACTCACTCTCTCACTGTTAATTTCCCTGCTCCTCTCTCACTCTCTCACTGTCAATGTCCCTGCTCTTCTCTCACTCTCTCACTGTCAATGTCCCTGCTCCTCTCTCACTCTCTCACTGTCAATGTCCCTGCTCCTCTCTCACTCTCTCACTGTCAATGTCCCTGCTCCTCTCTCACTCTCTCACTGTCAATGTCACTGCTCCTCTCTCACTCTCTCACTGTCAATGTCACTGCTCCTCTTTCACTCTCTCACTGTTAATGACCCTGCTCCTCTTTCACTCTCTCACTGTTAATGACCCAACACCTCTCTCACTCTCTCACTGTTAATGACCATGCTCCTCTCTCACTCTCTCACTGTTAATGTCCCTGCTCCTCTCTCACTCTCTCACTGTTAATGTCCCTGCTCCTCTCTCAATCTCTCACTGTTAATGTCCCTGCTCCTCCCTCACTCTCTCACTGTTAATGTCCCTGCTCCTCTCTCACTCGCTCACTGTTAATGTCCCTGCTCCTCTCTCACTCTCTCACTGTTAATGTCCCTGCTCCTCCCTCAGTCTCTCACTGTTAATGTCCCTGCTCCTCCCTCAATCTCTCACTGTCAATGTCCCTGCTCCTCTCTCACTCTCTCACTGTCAATGTCCCTGCTCCTCTCTCACTCTGTCACTGTTAATGTCCCTGCTCCTCCGTCACTCTCTCCCTGTTAAGGTCCCTGCTCCTCTCTCACTCTCTCACTGTCAATGTCCCTGCTCCTCTCTCACTCTCTCACTGTTAATGTCCCTGCTCCTCTCTCACTCTGTCACTGTTAAGGTCCCTGCTAATCTCTCACTCTCTCACTGTTAATGTCCCTGCTCCTCTCTTCTTCTCACTGTTAATGTCCCCGATCTTCTATCTCTCTCTCACTTGGAATATCCCTGCTCATCTCTCAATCTCTCACTGTTAATGTCCTTGCTCCTCTCTCACTCTCTCAATGTTAATGTCCCCGCTCCTCTCTCAATCTCACTGCTAATGACCCTGCTCCTCTCACACTCTCTCACTGTGAATGTCCCTGCTCCTCACTCACTCTCTCACTGTCGATGTCCCTGCTCCTCTCTCACTCTCTCACTGTTGATGTCCCTGCTCCTCTCTCACTCTCTCACTGTTAATGTTCCTGCTCCTCTCTCACTCTCTCACTGTTAATGTCCCTGCTCCTCTCTCACTCTCTCACTGTTAATGTCCCTGCTCCTCTCTCACTCTCACTGTCAATGTCCCTGCTCCTCTGTCACTCTCTCAATGTCAATTTCCCTGCTCCTCTCTCACTCTCTCACACTTAATGTCCCTGCTCCTCTCACGCTCTCTCACTGTTAATGTCCCTGCTCCTCTCTCACTCTCTCACTGTTAATATCCCTGCTCATCTCTCACTCTCTCACTGTTAATGTCCCTGATCCTCTCTCACTCTCTCACTGATAATATCCCTGCTCATCCATCACACTCTCACTGTTAATGTCCCTGCTCCTCTCTCAATCTCTCACTGTTAATATCCCTGCTCCTCTCTCTCTGTCAATGTAAATGTCCACGCTTCTCTCTCACTCTCTCACTGTGAATGTCCCTGCTCCTCTCTCACTCTCTCACTGCTAATGTCCCTGCTCCTCTCTCACTCTCTCACTGTTAATGTCCCTGCTCCTCTCTCACTCTCTCACTGTCAATGTCCCTGCTCCTCCCTCACTCTCTCACTGTTAATGTCCCTGCTCCTCTCTCACTCTCTCACTGTCAAAGTCCCTGCTCCTCTCTCACTCTCTCACTGTGAATGTCCCTGCTCCTCTCTCACTCTCTCACAGTTAATGTCCCTGCTCCTCTTTCACTCTCTCACTGTTAATGTCCCTGCTCCTCTCTCACTCTCTCACTGTTAATGTCCCTGCTCCTCTCTCACTCTCACTGTTAATGTCCCTGCTCCTCTCTCTCTCTCTCACTGTTAATGTTACTGCTTTTCTCTCATTCTCTCACTGTTAATGTCCCTGTTCCTCTCTCACTCTCTCACTGTTAACGTCCCTGCTCCTCTCTCAATCTCACCCTCACTGTTAATGCCCCTGCTCCTCTCTCACTCACTCACTGTTAATGTCCCTGCTCCTCTCTCACTCTCACTGTTAATATCCCTGCTCCTCTCTCACCTTCTCATTGTTAATGTCCCTGATCTTCTCTCTCTCTCTCACTGTTACTGTCCACGCTCCTCTCTCACTCTCTCACTTTTAATGTCCCTGCTCCTCTCTCAATCTCTCACTGTTCATGTCCCTGCTCCTCACTCACTCTCTCACTGTTAATGTCCCTGCTCCTCTCTCACTGTTAACGTCCCTGCTCCTCTCTCACTCTCTCTCTCACTGTTAATGTCCCTGGTCCTCTCTCACTCTCTCTCTCACTGTTAATGTCCCTGAACCTCTCTCACTCTCTATGTTCCTGCTCCTCTCTCACTCTCTCACTGTTAATGTCCCTGGTCCTCTCTCACTCTCTCACTGTTAATGTCCCTGGTCCTCTCTCACTCTCTCACTGTTAATGTCCCTGCTCCTCTCTCACTCTCTCACTGTTAATGTCCCTGCTCCTCTCTCACTCTCTCACTGTTAATGTCCCTGGTCCTCTCTTACTCTCTCTCTCACTTTTAATGTCCCAGCTCCTCTCTCGCTCTCTCACTGCTAATGTCCCTGCTCTTCTCTCACTCTCTCACTGTTAATGTCCCTGCTCCTCTCTCACTGTTAACGTCCCTGCTCCTCTCTCAATCTCTCCCTCACTGTTAATGTCCATGACCTCTCTCACACTCACTGTTAATGTCCCTGCTCCTCTCTCACTCTCTCACTGTTACTATTCCTGCCCCTCTCACACTCTCTCTCTCACTGTTAATGTCCCTGCTCCACTCTCACTCTCTCACTGTTAATGTCCCTGGTCTTCTCTCATTCTCTCACTGTTAATGTCCCTGCTCCTCTATCACTCCTTCACTGTTAATGTCCCTGCTCCTCTCTCACTCTCTCCATCACTTTAAATGTCCCTCCTAATCTCTCACTCTCTCACTGTAAATTTCCCTGATCTTCTCTCGCTCTCTCAATGTTAATGTCCCTGCTCCTCTATCACTCTCTCAGTGTTAATGTCCCTGCTCCTCTCTCACTCTCTCACTGTTAATGTCCCTGGTCCTCTCTCACACTCCCACTGTTAATGGCCCTGCTCCTCTCTCTCTCTCTCTCACTGTTAATGTCCCTGCTCATCACCCACTCTCTCAATGTTAATGTCCCTGCTCCTCTCTCACTCTCTCACTGTAAATGTCCCTGGTCCTCTCTCACTATCTCACTGTTAATGCCCCTGATCCTCTCTCACTCTATCACTGTTACTTAACAGCTCCTCTCTCACTCTCTCACTGTTATTATCCCTGCTCCTCTCACACACTCACTGTTAATGTCCCTGCCCCTCTCTCACTCTCTCAATGTTAATGTCCCCGCACCTCTCTCACTCTCTCACTGCTAATGTGCCTGCTGCTCTCTCACTCTCACTGTTAATAACCATGCTCCTCTCTCTCTCTCAATGTTAATGTCCCTGCTCCTCTGTCACTGTTAACGTCCCTGCTCCTCTCTCAATCTCTCCCTCACTGTTAATGCCCCTGCTCCTTTCTCTCTCTCTCTCACTGTTAATGTACCTGCTGCACACTCACTCCCTCACTGTCAATGTCCCTGCTCCTCTCTGACTGTCTCACTGTTAATGTCCCTGCTCCTCTCTCACTCTCTCACTGTTAATGTCCCTGCTCCTCTCTCACACACTCACGGCTAATGTCCCCGCTCCTCTCTCTCTCTCAATGTTAATGTCCCTGCTCCTCTTCCACTGTTATTGTCCCTGCTCCTCTCTCACTCTCTCACTGTTAATGTCCCTGTTCCTCTCTCACTCTCTCACTGTTAATGCCCCTGCTCCTCTCTCACTCTCTCACGGTTACTGTCCCTGCTCCTCTCTCACGCTCTCACTGCTAATGTCCCTGCTCCTCTCTCACTGTAAATATCCCTGCTCCTCTGTCACTCTCTCACTGTAAATGTCCTTGCTCCTCTCTCACTCTCTCACTTTTAATATCCCTGCTCCTCTCTCACTATCACTGTTAATATTCCTGCTCCTCTCTCACTCTCTCACTTTTAATGTCCCTGCTCCTCTCTCACTCTCTCACTGTTAATGTCCCTGATCTTCTCTCACTCTCTCACTCTTACTGTCCACGCTCCTCTCTCACTCTCTCACTGTTACTGTCCCAGCTCCTCTCTCTCTCACTCTCTCAATGTTAATGTCCCTGATCTTCTCTCACTCTCTCGCTGTTAATATTCCTGTTCATCTCTCACTCTCTCACTGTTAATGTCCCTGCTCCTCTCTGACTCTCTCACTGTTAATGTCCCTGCTCCTCTCTCTCTCACTCTCTCACTGTTAATGTACCTGCTCCTCTCTCTCTCACTCTCCCAATGTTAATGTCCCTGATCTTCACTCACTCTCTCGCTGTTAATATTCCTGCTCCTCTCTCACTCTCTCACTGTAAATGTCCCTGGTCCTCTCTCACTCTCTCAATGTTAATGTCCCTGTTAATCTCTCACTCTCTCACTGTAAATGTCCCTGTTCCTCTCTCATTCTTTCACTGTTAATGGCCCTGCTCCTCTCTCACTCTCTCACTGTTAATGTACCAGCTCCTCTCTCTCTCACTCTCTCACTGTAAATATTCCTGCTCCACTCACTCTCTCACTGTAAATGTCCCTGGTCCCCTCTCACTCTCTCAATGTTAATGTCCCTGAACTTCTCTCACTGTTAATGTCCCCGCTCCTCTCACACACTCACTGTTAATATCCCTGCCCCTCTCTCACTCTCTCACTGCTAATGTCCCTGCTCCTCACTCTCTCTCTCACTGTTAATATCCCTGCTCCTCTCTGTCTCTCTCACTGTTAATGGCCCTGCTCCTCTCTCACTCTCTCACTGTTAATATCCCTGATCCTCTCTCACTCTCTCACTCACTGTTAATGTCCCTGCTCCTCTCTCACTCCCTCACTCACTGTTAATGTCCCTGCTCCTCTCTCACTCTCTCACTGTTAATGTCCCTGATCCTCACTCACTCTCCCACTGCTAATGTCCCTGCTCCTCTCTCACTCTCTCACTGTTAATGTCCCTGCTCCTCTCTCACTCTCTCACTGTTAATGTCCCTGCTCCTCTCTCATTCTCTCAATGTTAATGGCCCTGCTCCTCTCTCACTCTATCACTGCTAATGTCCCTGCTCCTCTCTCACTCTCTCACTGTTAATGTCCCTGCTCCTCTCTCATTCTCTCACTGATAATGCGCCTGCTCCTCTCTCACTCTATCACTGTTACTGTCCCAGCTCCTCTCTCACTCTCTCACTGTTAATATCCCTGCTCCTCTCACACACTCACTGTTAATGTCCCTGATCCTCTCTCTCTCTCTCTCAATGTTAATGTCCCCGCTCCTCTCTCACTCTCTCACTGTTGATGTCCCTGCTCCTCTCTCACTCTCTCACTGTTAATGTCCCTGGTCCTCTCTCACTCTCTCACTGTCAATGTCCATGCTCCACACTCACTCTCTCACTGTTAATGTCCCTGGTCCTCTCTCACTCTCTCAATGTTAATGTTCCCGCTCCTCTCTCACTCTCTCACTGCTAATGTCCCTGCTCCTCTCTCACTCTCTCGCTGTTAATGTCCCTGCTCCTCTCTCTCTCTATCAATGTTAATGTCCCTGCTTCTCTCTTACTTTCTCAATGTTAATGTCCCTGCTCCTCTCTCACTCTCACTGCTAATGTCCCTGCTCCACTCTCACTCTCTCACTGTTAAAGTCCCTGCTCCTCTCTCATTCTCTCACTGATAATGCGCCTGCTCCTCTCTCACTCTATCACTGTTACTGTCCCAGCTCCTCTCTCACTCTCTCACTGTTAATATCCCTGCTCCTCTCACACACTCACTGTTAATGTCCCTGATCGTCTCTCTCTCTCTCTCTCTCTCAATGTTAATGTCCCCGCTCCTCTCTCACTCTCTCACTGTTAATGTCTCAGCTCCTCTCTGACTGTCTCACTGTTGATGTCCCTGCTCCTCTCTCACTCTCTCACTGTTAATGTCCCTGGTTCTCTCTCACTCTCTCACTGTCAATGTCCCTGCTCCTCACTCACTCTCTCACTGTTAATGTCCCTGGTCCTCTCTCACTCTCTCAATGTTAATGTTCCCGCTCCTCTCTCTCTCTATCCATGTTAATGTCCCTGCTTCTCTCTCACTCTCTCACTGTTAATGTCCCTGCTCCTCTCTCACTCTCACTGTTAATGTCCCTGAGCTTCTCTCACTCTCTCACTGTTAATATCCATGCTCCTCTCTCACGCTCTCACTGTTAATGTCCCTGATCTTCTCCCACTCTCTCTCTCACTGTTAATGTACCTGCTCCTCTCTCACTCTCTCACTGTTAATGTCCCTGCTCCTCTCTCACTCTCTCACTGTTAATGTCCCTGCTCCTCTCTCACTCTCTCAATGTTAATGTACCTGTTCCTCTCTCACTCTCTCACTGTTAATGTCCCTGGTCCTCTCTCACTCTCTCACTGTTAATGACCCTGCTGCTCTCTCACTCTCTCACTGTTAATATCCCTGCTCCTCTCTCTCTCTCAATGTTAATGTCCCTGCTCCTCTCTCTCTCTCTCTCTCTCTCTCTCTCTCAATGTTAATGTCCCTGCTCCTCTCTCACTCTCTCACTGTTAATATCCATGCTCCTCTCTCACGCTCTCACTGTTAATGTCCCTGATCTTCTCCCACTCTCTCTCTCAATGTTAATGTACCTGATCCTCTCTCACTCTCTCACTGTTAAAGTCCCTGCTCCTCTCTCATTCTCTCACTGATAATGCGCCTGCTCCTCTCTCACTCTATCACTGTTACTGTCCCAGCTCCTCTCTCACTCTCTCACTGTTAATATCCCTGCTCCTCTCACACACTCACTGTTAATGTCCCTGATCCTCTCTCTCTCTCTCAATGTTAATGTACCTGTTCCTCTCTCTCTCTCAATGTTAATGTCCCTGCTCCTCTCTCTCTCTCTCTCTCTCTCTCTCTCTCTCTCAATGTTAATGTCCCTGCTCCTCTCTCTCTCACTCTCTCACTGTAAATATTCCTGCTCCACTCTCACTCTCTCACTGTAAATGTCCCTGGTCCTCTCTCACTCTCTCAATGTTAATGTCCCTGAACTTCTCTCACTGTTAATGTCCCCGCTCCTCTCACACACTCACTGTTAATGTCCCTGCTCCTCTCTCACTCTCTCGCAGTTAATGTCCCTGCTCCTCTCTCACTCTCTCACTGTTAATGTCCCTGCTCCTCTCTCACTCTCTCACTGTTAATGTCCCTGCTCCTCTCTCATTCTCTCAATGTTAATGGCCCTGCTCCTCTCTCACTCTCTCACTGCTAATGTCCCTGCTCCTCTCTCTCTCTCACTGTTAATGTCCCTGCTCCTCTCTCATTCTCTCAATGTTAATGGCCCTGCTCCTCTCTCACTCTCTCACTGATAATGCCCCTGCTCCTCTCTCACTCTATCACTGTTACTGTCCCCGCTCCTCTCTCACTCGCACACTGTTAATGTCTCTGCTCCTCTCTGACTGTCTCACTGTTGATGTCCCTGCTCCTCTCTCACTCACTGTTAATGTCCCTGGTCCTCTCTCACTCTCTCAATGTTAATGTTCCTGCTCCTCTCTCACTCTCTCACTGCTAATGTCCCTGCTCCTCTTTCACTCTCTCACTGTTAATGTCCCTGCTCCTCTCTCACTCTCTCACTGTTAATGTCCCTGCTCCTCTCTCACTGTTAATGTCCCTGCTCCTCTCTCACTCTCTCACTGTTAATGTTCCTGCTCCTCTCTCACTGTTAACGTCCCTACTCCTCTCTCACTCTCTCACTGTTAATGTCCCTGCTCCTCTCTCACTGTTAACGTCCCAATCCCCTCTCACTCTCTCAATGTTAATGTCCCTGTTCCTCTCTCACTCTCTCTCTCACTATTAATGTCTCTGGTCCTCTCTCACTCTCACTGTTAATGCTCCTGCTCCTCTCTCACTCTCTCACTGTTAACGTCCCTGCTCCTCTCTCACTCTCTCAATGTTAATGTCCCTGTTCCTCTCTCACTCTCTCTCTCACTATTAATGTCTCTGCTCCTCTCTCACTCTCACTGTTAATGTCCCTGCTCCTCTCTCACTCTCTCACTGTTAAGTCCCTGCTCCTCTCTCACTCTCTCACTGTTAATGCTCCTGCTCCTCTCTCACGCTCTCACTGTTAATGCTCCTGCTCCTCTCTCACTCTCTCACTGTTAATGCCCCTGCTCATCACCCACTCTCTCACTGTTAATGTCCCTGCTCCTCTCTCACTGTCTCACTGTTAATGTCCCTGCTCCTCTCTCACTCTCTCATTGCTAATGTCCCTGCTCCTCTCTCACTCTCTCACTGTTAATGTCCCTGCTCATCACCCACTCTCTCACTGTTAATGTTCCCTGCTCCTCTCTCTCTCTCACTGTTAACGTCCCTGCTCCTCTCTCACTCTCTCTCTCACTATTAATGTCTCTGCTCCTCTCTCACTCTCTCACTGTTAATGCTCCTGCTCCTCTCTCACTCTCTCACTGTTAATGCTCCTGCTCCTCTCTCACTCTCTCACTGTTAATGTCCCTGCTCCTCTCTAACTCTCTCCCTCAACTTTGATGTCCCTGCTCCTCTCTCACTCTCACTGTTAATGTCCCTGCTCCTTTCTCACTCACACTGTTAATGTACCTGCTCCTCTCTCACTCTCTCACTGTTAACGTCCCTGCTCCTCTCTCACTCTCTCAATGTTAATGTCCCTGTTCCTCTCTCACTCTCTCTCTCACTATTAATGTCTCTGCTCCTCTCTCACTCTCACTGTTAATGTCCCTGCTCCTCTCCCTCTCTCACTGTTAATTTACCTGCTCCTCTCTCACTCTCACTGTTAATGTCCCTGCTCCTCTCTCACTCTCTCACTGTTAATGTCCCTGCTCCTCTCTCACTCTCTCACTGTTAATGTCCCTGCTCATCTCCCACTCTCTCACTGCTAATGTCCCTGCTCATCTCCCACTCTCTCACTGTTAATGTCCCTGCTCCTCTCTCACTCTCTCAATGTTAATGTCCCCGCTCCTCTCTCACTGTTAATGTTCCCGCTCCTCTCTCACTCTCTCACTGTTAATGTCCCTGCTCCTCTCTCACTGTTAATGCTCCTGCTCCTCTCTCACTCACTCCCTCAACTTTGATATCCCTGCTCCTCTCTCACTCTCACCATTAATGTCCCTGCTCCTCTCTCACTCTCACTGTTAATATCCCTGCTCCTCTCTCACTCTCTCACTGTTAATGTCCGTGCTCCTCTCTCACTGTTAATGTCCCTGCTTCACTCACTCTATCACTGTTAATGTTCCCGCTCCTCTCTCACTCTCTCACTGTTAATGTCCCTGATCCTCTCTCACTCTATCACTGTTACTGTCCCAGCTCCTCTCTCACTCTCTCACTGTTAATATCCCTGCTCCTCTCACACACTCACTGTTAATGTCCCTGATCCTCTCTCTCTCTCTCAATGTTAATGTACCTGTTCCTCTCTCTCTCTCAATGTTAATATCCCTGCTCCTCTCTCACTCTCTCACTGTTAATGTCCGTGCTCCTCTCTCACTGTTAATGTCCCTGCTTCACTCACTCTATCACTGTTAATGTTCCCGCTCCTCTCTCATTCTCTCACTGATAATGCGCCTGCTCCTCTCTCACTCTATCACTGTTACTGTCCCAGCTCCTCTCTCACTCTCTCACTGTTAATATCCCTGCTCCTCTCACACACTCACTGTTAATGTCCCTGATCCTCTCTCTCTCTCTCAATGTTAATGTACCTGTTCCTCTCTCTCTCTCAATGTTAATGTCCCTGCTCCTCTCTCTCTCTCTCTCTCTCTCTCTCAATGTTAATGTCCCTGCTCCTCTCTCTCTCACTCTCTCACTGTAAATATTCCTGCTCCACTCTCACTCTCTCACTGTAAATGTCCCTGGTCCTCTCTCACTCTCTCAATGTTAATGTCCCTGAACTTCTCTCACTGTTAATGTCCCCGCTCCTCTCACACACTCACTGTTAATGTCCCTGCTCCTCTCTCACTCTCTCGCAGTTAATGTCCCTGCTCCTCTCTCACTCTCTCACTGTTAATGTCCCTGCTCCTCTCTCATTCTCTCAATGTTAATGGCCCTGCTCCTCTCTCACTCTCTCACTGCTAATGTCCCTGCTCCTCTCTCTCTCTCACTGTTAATGTCCCTGCTCCTCTCTCATTCTCTCAATGTTAATGGCCCTGCTCCTCTCTCACTCTCTCACTGATAATGCCCCTGCTCCTCTCTCACTCTATCACTGTTACTGTCCCCGCTCCTCTCTCACTCGCACACTGTTAATGTCTCTGCTCCTCTCTGACTGTCTCACTGTTGATGTCCCTGCTCCTCTCTCACTCTCTCACTGTTAATGTCCCTGGTCCTCTCTCACTCTCTCAATGTTAATGTTCCTGCTCCTCTCTCACTCTCTCACTGCTAATGTCCCTGCTCCTCTTTCACTCTCTCACTGTTAATGTCCCTGCTCCTCTCTCACTCTCTCACTGTTAATGTCCCTGCTCCTCTCTCACTGTTAATGTCCCTGCTCCTCTCTCACTCTCTCACTGTTAATGTTCCTGCTCCTCTCTCACTGTTAACGTCCCTACTCCTCTCTCACTCTCTCACTGTTAATGTCCCTGCTCCTCTCTCACTGTTAACGTCCCAATCCCCTCTCACTCTCTCAATGTTAATGTCCCTGTTCCTCTCTCACTCTCTCTCTCACTATTAATGTCTCTGGTCCTCTCTCACTCTCACTGTTAATGCTCCTGCTCCTCTCTCACTCTCTCACTGTTAACGTCCCTGCTCCTCTCTCACTCTCTCAATGTTAATGTCCCTGTTCCTCTCTCACTCTCTCTCTCACTATTAATGTCTCTGCTCCTCTCTCACTCTCACTGTTAATGTCCCTGCTCCTCTCTCACTCTCTCACTGTTAATGTCCCTGCTCCTCTCTCACTCTCTCACTGTTAATGCTCCTGCTCCTCTCTCACGCTCTCACTGTTAATGCTCCTGCTCCTCTCTCACTCTCTCACTGTTAATGCCCCTGCTCATCACCCACTCTCTCACTGTTAATGTCCCTGCTCCTCTCTCACTGTCTCACTGTTAATGTCCCTGCTCCTCTCTCACTCTCTCATTGCTAATGTCCCTGCTCCTCTCTCACTCTCTCACTGTTAATGTCCCTGCTCATCACCCACTCTCTCACTGTTAATGTTCCCTGCTCCTCTCTCTCTCTCACTGTTAACGTCCCTGCTCCTCTCTCACTCTCTCTCTCACTATTAATGTCTCTGCTCCTCTCTCACTCTCTCACTGTTAATGCTCCTGCTCCTCTCTCACTCTCTCACTGTTAATGCTCCTGCTCCTCTCTCACTCTCTCACTGTTAATGTCCCTGCTCCTCTCTCACTCTCTCCCTCAACTTTGATGTCCCTGCTCCTCTCTCACTCTCACTGTTAATGTCCCTGCTCCTTTCTCACTCACACTGTTAATGTACCTGCTCCTCTCTCACTCTCTCACTGTTAACGTCCCTGCTCCTCTCTCACTCTCTCAATGTTAATGTCCCTGTTCCTCTCTCACTCTCTCTCTCACTATTAATGTCTCTGCTCCTCTCTCACTCTCACTGTTAATGTCCCTGCTCCTCTCCCTCTCTCACTGTTAATTTACCTGCTCCTCTCTCACTCTCACTGTTAATGTCCCTGCTCCTCTCTCACTCTCTCACTGTTAATGTCCCTGCTCCTCTCTCACTCTCTCACTGTTAATGTCCCTGCTCATCTCCCACTCTCTCACTGCTAATGTCCCTGCTCATCTCCCACTCTCTCACTGTTAATGTCCCTGCTCCTCTCTCACTCTCTCAATGTTAATGTCCCCGCTCCTCTCTCACTGTTAATGTTCCCGCTCCTCTCTCACTCTCTCACTGTTAATGTCCCTGCTCCTCTCTCACTGTTAATGCTCCTGCTCCTCTCTCACTCACTCCCTCAACTTTGATATCCCTGCTCCTCTCTCACTCTCACCATTAATGTCCCTGCTCCTCTCTCACTCTCACTGTTAATATCCCTGCTCCTCTCTCACTCTCTCACTGTTAATGTCCGTGCTCCTCTCTCACTGTTAATGTCCCTGCTTCACTCACTCTATCACTGTTAATGTTCCCGCTCCTCTCTCACTCTCTCACTGTTAATGTCCCTGATCCTCACTCACTCTCTCACTGCTAATGTCCCTGCTCCTCTCTCACTGTTAATGTCCCTGCTCCTCTCTCACTCTCGCACTGTTAATGTCCCTGTTCCTCTCTCACTCTCTCACTGTTAACGTCCCTGCTCCTCTCTTCGTCTCTCACTGTTAATGTCCCTGATCTTCTCTCACTCTCTCACTGTTAATATCCCTGCTCCACTCTCACCCTCTCATTGTTAATGTCCCTGATCTTCTCCCACTCTCTCTCTCACTGTTAATGTACCTGCTCCTCTCTCACTCTCTACTGTTAATGTCCCAGCTCCTCTCTCACTCCCTCACTGTTAATGTCCCTGGTCCTCTCTCACTCTCTCAATGTTAATGTCCCTGCTAATCTCTCACTCTCTCACTGTTAATGTTCCTGCTCCTCTCTCACTCTCTCACTGTAAATTTCCCTGCTCCTCTCTCTCTCTCTCTCTCTCACTGTTAATGTCCCTGCTCATCTCCCACTCTCTCAATGTTAATGTCCCTGATCTTCTCCCACTCTCTCTCTCACTGTTAATGTACCTGCTCCTCTCTCACTCTCTCACTGTTAATGCTCCTGCTCCTCTCTCACGCTCTCACTGTTAATGCTCCTGCTCCTCTCTCACTCTCTCACTGTTAATGCCCCTGCTCATCACCCACTCTCTCACTGTTAATGTCCCTGCTCCTCTCTCACTGTCTCACTGTTAATGTCCCTGCTCCTCTCGCACTCTCTCATTGCTAATGTCCCCGCTCCTCTCTCACTCTCTCACTGTTAATGTCCCTGCTCATCACCCACTTTCTCACTGTTAATGTTCCCTGCTCCTCTCTCTCTCTCACTGTTAACGTCCCTGCTCCTCTCTCACTCTCTCTCTCACTATTAATGTCTCTGCTCCTCTCTCACTCTCTCACTGCTAATGTCCCTGCTCCTCTTTCACTCTCTCACTGTTAATGTCCCTGCTCCTCTCTCACTCTCTCACTGTTAATGTCCCTGCTCCTCTCTCACTGTTAATGTCCCTGCTCCTCTCTCACTCTCTCACTGTTAATGTTCCTGCTCCTCTCTCACTGTTAACGTCCCTACTCCTCTCTCACTCTCTCACTGTTAATGTCCCTGCTCCTCTCTCACTGTTAACGTCCCAATCCCCTCTCACTCTCTCAATGTTAATGTCCCTGTTCCTCTCTCACTCTCTCTCTCACTATTAATGTCTCTGCTCCTCTCTCACTCTCACTGTTAATGCTCCTGCTCCTCTCTCACTCTCTCACTGTTAACGTCACTGCTCCTCTCTCACTCTCTCAATGTTAATGTCCCTGTTCCTCTCTCACTCTCTCTCTCACTATTAATGTCTCTGCTCCTCTCTCACTCTCACTGTTAATGTCCCTGCTCCTCTCCCTCTCTCACTGTTAATTTACCTGCTCCTCTCTCACTCTCACTGTTAATGTCCCTGCTCCTCTCTCACTCTCTCACTGTTAATGTCCCTGCTCCTCTCTCACTCTCTCACTGTTAATGTCCCTGCTCATCTCCCACTCTCTCACTGCTAATGTCCCTGCTCATCTCCCACTCTCTCACTGTTAATGTCCCTGCTCCTCTCTCACTCTCTCAATGTTAATGTCCCTGCTCCTCTCTCACTGTTAATGTTCCCGCTCCTCTCTCACTCTCTCACTGTTAATGTCCCTGCTCCTCTCTCACTGTTAATGCTCCTGCTCCTCTCTCACTCACTCCCTCAACTTTGATATCCCTGCTCCTCTCTCACTCTCACCATTAATGTCCCTGCCCCTCTCTCACTCTCACTGTTAATATCCCTGCTCCTCTCTCACTCTCTCACTGTTAATGTCCGTGCTCCTCTCTCACTGTTAATGTCCCTGCTTCACTCACTCTATCACTGTTAATGTTCCCGCTCCTCTCTCACTCTCTCACTGTTAATGTCCCTGATCCTCTCTCACTCTCTCACTGTTAATGTCCCTGCTCCTCTCTCACTCTCTCACTGTTAATGTCCCAGCTCCTCTCTCACTCTCTCACTGTTAATGTCCCTGCTCCTCTCTCACTCTCTCACTGTTAATGTTCCCGCTCCTCTCTCACTCTCTCACTGTTAATATCCCTTCTCCTCTCTCTCTCTCACTGTTAATGTACCTGCTCATCTCTCACTCTCGCTGTTAATGTCCCTGCTCCTCTCTCACTCTCTCACTGTTAATGTCCCTGCTCCTCTCTCACTCTCTCACTGTTAATGTACCTGCTCCTCTCTCACTCTCGCTGTTAATGTCCCTGCTCCTCTCTCACTCTCTCACTGTTAATGTCCCCGCTCCTCTCTCACTGTTAATGTTCCCGCTCCTCTCTCACTCTCTCACTGTTAATGTCTCTGCTCCTCTCTGACTGTCTCACTGTTGATGTCCCTGCTCCTCTCTCACTCTCTCACTGTTAATATCCCTGCTCCTCTCTCACTCTCTCACTGTTAATGTCCCAGCCCCTCTCTCACTCTCTCACTGTTAATATCCCTTCTCCTCTCTCACTCTCACTGTTAATGTACCTGCTCCTCTCTCACTCTCGCTGTTAATGTCCCTGCTCCTCTCTCACTCTCTCACTGTTAATGTACCTGCTCCTCTCTCACTCTCGCTGTTAATGTCCCTGCTCCTCTCTCACTCTCCCACTGTTAATGTACCTGCTCCTCTCTCACTCTCGCTGTTAATGTCCCTGCTCCTCTCTCACTCTCGCTGTTAATGTCCCTGCTCCTCTCTCACTCTCTCACTGCTAATGTCCCTGCTGCTCTCTCACTCTCTCACTGTTAATGTCCCTGCTCCTCTCTCACTGTTAATGCTCCTGCTCCTCTCTCACTCACTCCCTCAACTTTGATATCCCTGCTCCTCTCTCACTCTCACCATTAATGTCCCTGCTCCTCTCTCACTCTCTCACTGTTAATGTCCCTGGTCCTCTCTCACTCTCTCACTTTTAATGTCCCTGCTCCTCTCTCTCTCTCACTCTCTCACTGTAAATATTCCTGCTCCACTCTCACTCTCTCACTGTAAATGTCCCTGGTCCCCTCTCACTCTCTCAATGTTAATGTCCCTGAACTTCTCTCACTGTTAATGTCCCCGCTCCTCTCACACACTCACTGTTAATGTCCCTGCCCCTCTCTCACTCTCTCACTGCTAATATCCCTGGTCCTCTCTCACTCTCTCACTGTTAATGTCCCTGCGCCTCTCTCACTCTCTCACTGTTAATGTCCCTGCTCCTCTCTCACTGTCTCACTGTTACTGACCCTGCTCCTCTCTCACTCTCTCACTGTTAATGTTCCCGCTCCTCTCTCACTCTCTCACTGTTAATGTACCTGCTCCTCTCTCACTCTCACTGTTAATGTACCTGCTCCTCTCTCACTCTCGCTGTTAATGTCCCTGCTCCTCTCTCACTTTTAATGTACCTGCTCCTCTCTCACTCTCGCTGTTAATGTCCCTGCTCCTCTCTCACTCTCTCACTGTTAATGTCCCCGCTCCTCTCTCACTGTTAATGTTCCCGCTCCTCTCTCACTCTCTCACTGCTAATGTCCCTGCTCCTCTCTCACTGTTAATGTTCCCGCTCCTCTCTCACTCTCTCACTGCTAATGTCCCTGCTCCTCTCTCACTGTTAATGTTCCCGCTCCTCTCTCACTCTCTCGCTGTTAATGTCCCTGCTCCTCTCTCACTCTCACAGTTAATGTCCCTGCTCCTCTCTCACTCTCACAGTTAATGTCCCTGCTCCTCTCTCACTCTCACAGTTAATGTCCCTGCTCCTCTCTCACTCTCTCACTGTTAATGTCCCTGGTCCTATCTCACTCTCTCACTGTTAATGTCCCTGCTCCTCTCTCATTCTCTCACTGTTAATGTCCCTGGTCCTCTCTCACTCTCTCACTGTTAATATCCCTGCTCCTCTCTCACTCTCTCACTGTTAATATTCCTGCTCCACTCTCACTCTCACTGTTAATGTACCTGCTCCTTTCTCACTCTCGCTGTTAATGTCCCTGCTCCTCTCTCACTGTTAATGTACCTGCTCCTCTCTCACTCTCGCTGTTAATGTCCCTGCTCCTCTCTCACTCTCTCACTGTTAATGTCCCCGCTCCTCTCTCACTGTTAATGTTCCCGCTCCTCTCTCACTCTCTCACTGTTAATGTCCCTGCTCCTCTCTCACTCTCGCACTGTTAATGTCCCTGTTCCTCTCTCACTCTCTCACTGTTAACGTCCCTGCTCCTCTCTTCGTCTCTCACTGTTAATGTCCCTGATCTTCTCTCACTCTCTCACTGTTAATATCCCTGCTCCACTCTCACCCTCTCATTGTTAATATCCCTGATCTTCTCCCACTCTCTCTCTCACTGTTAATGCTCCTGCTCCTCTCTCACGCTCTCACTGTTAATGCTCCTGCTCCTCTCTCACTCTCTCACTGTTAATGCCCCTGCTCATCACCCACTCTCTCACTGTTAATGTCCCTGCTCCTCTCTCACTCTCTCACTGTTAATGTCCCCGCTCCTCTCTCACTGTTAATGTTCCCGCTCCTCTCTCACTCTCTCACTGCTAATGTCCCTGCTCCTCTCTCACTGTTAATGTTCCCGCTCCTCTCTCACTCTCTCACTGCTAATGTCCCTGCTCCTCTCTCACTGTTAATGTTCCCGCTCCTCTCTCACTCTCTCGCTGTTAATGTCCCTGCTCCTCTCTCACTCTCACAGTTAATGTCCCTGCTCCTCTCTCACTCTCACAGTTAATGTCCCTGCTCCTCTCTCACTCTCACAGTTAATGTCCCTGCTCCTCTCTCACTCTCTCACTGTTAATGTCCCTGCTCCTCTCTCACTCTCTCACTGTTAATGTCCCTGGTCCTATCTCACTCTCTCACTGTTAATGTCCCTGCTCCTCTCTCATTCTCTCACTGTTAATGTCCCTGGTCCTCTCTCACTCTCTCACTGTTAATATTCCTGCTCCACTCTCACTCTCACTGTTAATGTACCTGCTCCTTTCTCACTCTCGCTGTTAATGTCCCTGCTCCTCTCTCACTGTTAATGTACCTGCTCCTCTCTCACTCTCGCTGTTAATGTCCCTGCTCCTCTCTCACTCTCTCACTGTTAATGTCCCCGCTCCTCTCTCACTGTTAATGTTCCCGCTCCTCTCTCACTCTCTCACTGTTAATGTCCCTGCTCCTCTCTCACTCTCTCACTGTTAATGTCCCTGTTCCTCTCTCACTCTCTCACTGTTAACGTCCCTGCTCCTCTCTTCGTCTCTCACTGTTAATGTCCCTGATCTTCTCTCACTCTCTCACTGTTAATATCCCTGCTCCACTCTCACCCTCTCATTGTTAATATCCCTGATCTTCTCCCACTCTCTCTCTCACTGTTAATGCTCCTGCTCCTCTCTCACGCTCTCACTGTTAATGCTCCTGCTCCTCTCTCACTCTCTCACTGTTAATGCCCCTGCTCATCACCCACTCTCTCACTGTTAATGTCCCTGCTCCTCTCTCACTCTCTCACTGTTAATGTCCCCGCTCCTCTCTCACTGTTAATGTTCCCGCTCCTCTCTCACTCTCTCACTGCTAATGTCCCTGCTCCTCTCTCACTGTTAATGTTCCCGCTCCTCTCTCACTCTCTCACTGCTAATGTCCCTGCTCCTCTCTCACTGTTAATGTTCCCGCTCCTCTCTCACTCTCTCGCTGTTAATGTCCCTGCTCCTCTCTCACTCTCACAGTTAATGTCCCTGCTCCTCTCTCACTCTCACAGTTAATGTCCCTGCTCCTCTCTCACTCTCACAGTTAATGTCCCTGCTCCTCTCTCACTCTCTCACTGTTAATGTCCCTGGTCCTATCTCACTCTCTCACTGTTAATGTCCCTGCTCCTCTCTCATTCTCTCACTGTTAATGTCCCTGGTCCTCTCTCACTCTCTCACTGTTAATATCCCTGCTCCTCTCTCACTCTCTCACTGTTAATATTCCTGCTCCACTCTCACTCTCACTGTTAATGTACCTGCTCCTTTCTCACTCTCGCTGTTAATGTCCCTGCTCCTCTCTCACTGTTAATGTACCTGCTCCTCTCTCACTCTCGCTGTTAATGTCCCTGCTCCTCTCTCACTCTCTCACTGTTAATGTCCCCGCTCCTCTCTCACTGTTAATGTTCCCGCTCCTCTCTCACTCTCTCACTGTTAATGTCCCTGCTCCTCTCTCACTCTCGCACTGTTAATGTCCCTGTTCCTCTCTCACTCTCTCACTGTTAACGTCCCTGCTCCTCTCTTCGTCTCTCACTGTTAATGTCCCTGATCTTCTCTCACTCTCTCACTGTTAATATCCCTGCTCCACTCTCACCCTCTCATTGTTAATATCCCTGATCTTCTCCCACTCTCTCTCTCACTGTTAATGCTCCTGCTCCTCTCTCACGCTCTCACTGTTAATGCTCCTGCTCCTCTCTCACTCTCTCACTGTTAATGCCCCTGCTCATCACCCACTCTCTCACTGTTAATGTCCCTGCTCCTCTCTCACTGTCTCACTGTTAATGTCCCTGCTCCTCTCTCACTCTCTCATTGCTAATGTCCCTGCTCCTCTCTCACTCTCTCACTGTTAATGTCCCTGCTCATCACCCACTCTCTCACTGTTAATGTTCCCTGCTCCTCTCTCTCTCTCACTGTTAACGTCCCTGCTCCTCTCTCACTCTCTCTCTCACTATTAATGTCTCTGCTCCTCTCTCACTCTCTCACTGTTAATGCACCTGCTCCTCTCTCACTCTCTCACTGTTAATGCTCCTGCTCCTCTCTCACACTCTCCCTCAACTTTGATGTCCCTGCTCCTCTCTCACTCTCACTGTTAATGTCCCTGCTCCTTTCTCACTCACACTGTTAATGTACCTGCTCCTCTCTCACTCTCTCACTGTTAATATCCCTGGTCCTCTCTCACTCTATCACTGTTAATGTCCCTGCTGCTCCCTCACTCTCTCACTGTTAGTATCCCTGCTCCTCTCTCTCTCTCACTGTTAATTTACCTGCTCCTCTCTCACTCTCACTGTTAATGTCCCTGCTCCTCTCCCTCTCTCACTGTTAATTTACCTGCTCCTCTCTCACTCTCACTGTTAATGTCCCTGCTCCTCTCTCACTCTCTCACTGTTAATGTCCCTGCTCCTCTCTCACTCTCTCACTGTTAATGTCCCTGCTCATCTCCCACTCTCTCACTGCTAATGTCCCTGCTCATCTCCCACTCTCTCACTGTTAATGTCCCTGCTCCTCTCTCACTCTCTCAATGTTAATGTCCCCGCTCCTCTCTCACTGTTAATGTTCCCGCTCCTCTCTCACTCTCTCACTGTTAATGTCCCTGCTCCTCTCTCACTGTTAATGCTCCTGCTCCTCTCTCACTCACTCCCTCAACTTTGATATCCCTGCTCCTCTCTCACTCTCACCATTAATGTCCCTGCCCCTCTCTCACTCTCACTGTTAATATCCCTGCTCCTCTCTCACTCTCTCACTGTTAATGTCCGTGCTCCTCTCTCACTGTTAATGTCCCTGCTTCACTCACTCTATCACTGTTAATGTTCCCGCTCCTCTCTCACTCTCTCACTGTTAATGTCCCTGATCCTCACTCACTCTCTCACTGCTAATGTCCCTGCTCCTCTCTCACTCTCTCACTGTTAATGTCCCTGCTCCTCTCTCACTCTCTCACTGTTAATGTCCCAGCTCCTCTCTCACTCTCTCACTGTTAATGTCCCTGCTCCTCTCTCACTCTCTCACTGTTAATGTTCCCGCTCCTCTCTCACTCTCTCACTGTTAATATCCCTTCTCCTCTCTCTCTCTCACTGTTAATGTACCTGCTCATCTCTCACTCTCGCTGTTAATGTCCCTGCTCCTCTCTCACTCTCTCACTGTTAATGTCCCTGCTCCTCTCTCACTCTCTCACTGTTAATGTACCTGCTCCTCTCTCACTCTCGCTGTTAATGTCCCTGCTCCTCTCTCACTCTCTCACTGTTAATGTCCCCGCTCCTCTCTCACTGTTAATGTTCCCGCTCCTCTCTCACTCTCTCACTGCTAATGTTCCCGCTCCTCTCTCACTCTCTCACTGTTAATGTCTCTGCTCCTCTCTGACTGTCTCACTGTTGATGTCCCTGCTCCTCTCTCACTCTCTCACTGTTAATATCCCTGCTCCTCTCTCACTCTCTCACTGTTAATGTCCCAGCCCCTCTCTCACTCTCTCACTGTTAATATCCCTTCTCCTCTCTCACTCTCACTGTTAATATACCTGCTCCTCTCTCACTCTCGCTGTTAATGTCCCTGCTCCTCTCTCACTCTCTCACTGTTAATGTACCTGCTCCTCTCTCACTCTCGCTGTTAATGTCCCTGCTCCTCTCTCACTCTCCCACTGTTAATGTACCTGCTCCTCTCTCACTCTCGCTGTTAATGTCCCTGCTCCTCTCTCACTCTCGCTGTTAATGTCCCTGCTCCTCTCTCACTCTCTCACTGCTAATGTCCCTGCTGCTCTCTCACTCTCTCACTGTTAATGTCCCTGCTCCTCTCTCACTGTTAATGCTCCTGCTCCTCTCTCACTCACTCCCTCAACTTTGATATCCCTGCTCCTCTCTCACTCTCACCATTAATGTCCCTGCTCCTCTCTCACTCTCTCACTGTTAATGTCCCTGGTCCTCTCTCACTCTCTCACTTTTAATGTCCCTGCTCCTCTCTCTCTCTCACTCTCTCACTGTAAATATTCCTGCTCCACTCTCACTCTCTCACTGTAAATGTCCCTGGTCCCCTCTCACTCTCTCAATGTTAATGTCCCTGAACTTCTCTCACTGTTAATGTCCCTGCTCCTCTCTCACTCTCGCACTGTTAATGTCCCTGTTCCTCTCTCACTCTCTCACTGTTAACGTCCCTGCTCCTCTCTTCGTCTCTCACTGTTAATGTCCCTGATCTTCTCTCACTCTCTCACTGTTAATATCCCTGCTCCACTCTCACCCTCTCATTGTTAATATCCCTGATCTTCTCCCACTCTCTCTCTCACTGTTAATGCTCCTGCTCCTCTCTCACGCTCTCACTGTTAATGCTCCTGCTCCTCTCTCACTCTCTCACTGTTAATGCCCCTGCTCATCACCCACTCTCTCACTGTTAATGTCCCTGCTCCTCTCTCACTGTCTCACTGTTAATGTCCCTGCTCCTCTCTCACTCTCTCATTGCTAATGTCCCTGCTCCTCTCTCACTCTCTCACTGTTAATGTCCCTGCTCATCACCCACTCTCTCACTGTTAATGTTCCCTGCTCCTCTCTCTCTCTCACTGTTAACGTCCCTGCTCCTCTCTCACTCTCTCTCTCACTGTTAATTTACCTGCTCCTCTCTCACTCTCACTGTTAATGTCCCTGCTCCTCTCCCTCTCTCACTGTTAATTTACCTGCTCCTCTCTCACTCTCACTGTTAATGTCCCTGCTCCTCTCTCACTCTCTCACTGTTAATGTCCCTGCTCCTCTCTCACTCTCTCACTGTTAATGTCCCTGCTCATCTCCCACTCTCTCACTGCTAATGTCCCTGCTCATCTCCCACTCTCTCACTGTTAATGTCCCTGCTCCTCTCTCACTCTCTCAATGTTAATGTCCCCGCTCCTCTCTCACTGTTAATGTTCCCGCTCCTCTCTCACTCTCTCACTGTTAATGTCCCTGCTCCTCTCTCACTGTTAATGCTCCTGCTCCTCTCTCACTCACTCCCTCAACTTTGATATCCCTGCTCCTCTCTCACTCTCACCATTAATGTCCCTGCCCCTCTCTCACTCTCACTGTTAATATCCCTGCTCCTCTCTCACTCTCTCACTGTTAATGTCCGTGCTCCTCTCTCACTGTTAATGTCCCTGCTTCACTCACTCTATCACTGTTAATGTTCCCGCTCCTCTCTCACTCTCTCACTGTTAATGTCCCTGATCCTCACTCACTCTCTCATTGCTAATGTCCCTGCTCCTCTCTCACTCTCTCACTGTTAATGTCCCTGCTCCTCTCTCACTCTCTCACTGTTAATGTCCCAGCTCCTCTCTCACTCTCTCACTGTTAATGTCCCTGCTCCTCTCTCACTCTCTCACTGTTAATGTTCCCGTTCCTCTCTCACTCTCTCACTGTTAATATCCCTTCTCCTCTCTCTCTCTCACTGTTAATGTACCTGCTCATCTCTCACTCTCGCTGTTAATGTCCCTGCTCCTCTCTCACTCTCTCACTGTTAATGTCCCTGCTCCTCTCTCACTCTCTCACTGTTAATGTACCTGCTCCTCTCTCACTCTCTCTGTTAATGTCCCTGCTCCTCTCTCACTCTCTCACTGTTAATGTCCCCGCTCCTCTCTCACTGTTAATGTTCCCGCTCCTCTCTCACTCTCTCACTGCTAATGTTCCCGCTCCTCTCTCACTCTCTCACTGTTAATGTCTCTGCTCCTCTCTGACTGTCTCACTGTTGATGTCCCTGCTCCTCTCTCACTCTCTCACTGTTAATATCCCTGCTCCTCTCTCACTCTCTCACTGTTAATGTCCCAGCCCCTCTCTCACTCTCTCACTGTTAATATCCCTTCTCCTCTCTCACTCTCACTGTTAATGTACCTGCTCCTCTCTCACTCTCGCTGTTAATGTCCCTGCTCCTCTCTCACTCTCTCACTGTTAATGTACCTGCTCCTCTCTCACTCTCGCTGTTAATGTCCCTGCTCCTCTCTCACTCTCCCACTGTTAATGTACCTGCTCCTCTCTCACTCTCGCTGTTAATGTCCCTGCTCCTCTCTCACTCTCGCTGTTAATGTCCCTGCTCCTCTCTCACTCTCTCACTGCTAATGTCCCTGCTGCTCTCTCACTCTCTCACTGTTAATGTCCCTGCTCCTCTCTCACTGTTAATGCTCCTGCTCCTCTCTCACTCACTCCCTCAACTTTGATATCCCTGCTCCTCTCTCACTCTCACCATTAATGTCCCTGCTCCTCTCTCACTCTCTCACTGTTAATGTCCCTGGTCCTCTCTCACTCTCTCACTTTTAATGTCCCTGCTCCTCTCTCTCTCTCACTCTCTCACTGTAAATATTCCTGCTCCACTCTCACTCTCTCACTGTAAATGTCCCTGGTCCCCTCTCACTCTCTCAATGTTAATGTCCCTGAACTTCTCTCACTGTTAATGTCCCCGCTCCTCTCACACACTCACTGTTAATGTCCCTGCCCCTCTCTCACTCTCTCACTGCTAATATCCCTGGTCCTCTCTCACTCTCTCACTGTTAATGTCCCTGCGCCTCTCTCACTCTCTCACTGTTAATGTCCCTGCTCCTCTCTCACTGTCTCACTGTTACTGACCCTGCTCCTCTCTCACTCTCTCACTGTTAATGTTCCCGCTCCTCTCTCACTCTCTCACTGTTAATGTACCTGCTCCTCTCTCACTCTCACTGTTAATGTACCTGCTCCTCTCTCACTCTCGCTGTTAATGTCCCTGCTCCTCTCTCACTGTTAATGTACCTGCTCCTCTCTCACTCTCGCTGTTAATGTCCCTGCTCCTCTCTCACTCTCTCACTGTTAATGTCCCCGCTCCTCTCTCACTGTTAATGTTCCCGCTCCTCTCTCACTCTCTCACTGCTAATGTCCCTGCTCCTCTCTCACTGTTAATGTTCCCGCTCCTCTCTCACTCTCTCACTGCTAATGTCCCTGCTCCTCTCTCACTGTTAATGTTCCCGCTCCTCTCTCACTCTCTCGCTGTTAATGTCCCTGCTCCTCTCTCACTCTCACAGTTAATGTCCCTGCTCCTCTCTCACTCTCACAGTTAATGTCCCTGCTCCTCTCTCACTCTCACAGTTAATGTCCCTGCTCCTCTCTCACTCTCTCACTGTTAATGTCCCTGGTCCTATCTCACTCTCTCACTGTTAATGTCCCTGCTCCTCTCTCATTCTCTCACTGTTAATGTCCCTGGTCCTCTCTCACTCTCTCACTGTTAATATCCCTGCTCCTCTCTCACTCTCTCACTGTTAATATTCCTGCTCCACTCTCACTCTCACTGTTAATGTACCTGCTCCTCTCTCACTCTCGCTGTTAATGTCCCTGCTCCTCTCTCACTGTTAATGTACCTGCTCCTCTCTCACTCTCGCTGTTAATGTCCCTGCTCCTCTCTCACGCTCTCACTGTTAATGCTCCTGCTCCTCTCTCACTCACTCCCTCAACTTTGATATCCCTGCTCCTCTCTCACTCTCACCATTAATGTCCCTGCTCCTCTCTCACTCTCTCACTGTTAATGTCCCTGGTCCTCTCTCACTCTCTCACTTTTAATGTCCCTGCTCCTCTCTCTCTCTCACTCTCTCACTGTAAATATTCCTGCTCCACTCTCACTCTCTCACTGTAAATGTCCCTGGTCCCCTCTCACTCTCTCAATGTTAATGTCCCTGAACTTCTCTCACTGTTAATGTCCCCGCTCCTCTCACACACTCACTGTTAATGTCCCTGCCCCTCTCTCACTCTCTCACTGCTAATATCCCTGGTCCTCTCTCACTCTCTCACTGTTAATGTCCCTGCGCCTCTCTCACTCTCTCACTGTTAATGTCCCTGCTCCTCTCTCACTGTCTCACTGTTACTGACCCTGCTCCTCTCTCACTCTCTCACTGTTAATGTTCCCGCTCCTCTCTCACTCTCTCACTGTTAATGTACCTGCTCCTCTCTCACTCTCACTGTTAATGTACCTGCTCCTCTCTCACTCTCGCTGTTAATGTCCCTGCTCCTCTCTCACTGTTAATGTACCTGCTCCTCTCTCACTCTCGCTGTTAATGTCCCTGCTCCTCTCTCACTCTCTCACTGTTAATGTCCCCGCTCCTCTCTCACTGTTAATGTTCCCGCTCCTCTCTCACTCTCTCACTGCTAATGTCCCTGCTCCTCTCTCACTGTTAATGTTCCCGCTCCTCTCTCACTCTCTCACTGCTAATGTCCCTGCTCCTCTCTCACTGTTAATGTTCCCGCTCCTCTCTCACTCTCTCGCTGTTAATGTCCCTGCTCCTCTCTCACTCTCACAGTTAATGTCCCTGCTCCTCTCTCACTCTCACAGTTAATGTCCCTGCTCCTCTCTCACTCTCACAGTTAATGTCCCTGCTCCTCTCTCACTCTCTCACTGTTAATGTCCCTGGTCCTATCTCACTCTCTCACTGTTAATGTCCCTGCTCCTCTCTCATTCTCTCACTGTTAATGTCCCTGGTCCTCTCTCACTCTCTCACTGTTAATATCCCTGCTCCTCTCTCACTCTCTCACTGTTAATATTCCTGCTCCACTCTCACTCTCACTGTTAATGTACCTGCTCCTCTCTCACTCTCGCTGTTAATGTCCCTGCTCCTCTCTCACTGTTAATGTACCTGCTCCTCTCTCACTCTCGCTGTTAATGTCCCTGCTCCTCTCTCACTCTCTCACTGTTAATGTCCCCGCTCCTCTCTCACTGTTAATGTTCCCGCTCCTCTCTCACTCTCTCACTGCTAATGTCCCTGCTCCTCTCTCACTGTTAATGTTCCCGCTCCTCTCTCACTCTCTCACTGCTAATGTCCCTGCTCCTCTCTCACTGTTAATGTTCCCGCTCCTCTCTCACTCTCTCGCTGTTAATGTCCCTGCTCCTCTCTCACTCTCACAGTTAATGTCCCTGCTCCTCTCTCACTCTCACAGTTAATGTCCCTGCTCCTCTCTCACTCTCACAGTTAATGTCCCTGCTCCTCTCTCACTCTCTCACTGTTAATGTCCCTGGTCCTATCTCACTCTCTCACTGTTAATGTCCCTGCTCCTCTCTCACTCTCTCACTGTTAATGTCCCTGCTCCTCTCTCACTCTTTCACTGTTAATATTCCTGCTCCACTCTCACTCTCTCACTGTAAATGTCCCTGCTCCTCTCTCTCTCTCTCACTGTTAATGTCCCTGCCCCTCTCTCACTCTCTCACTGCTAATGTCCCTGATCCTCACTCACTCTCTCACTGTTAATGTCCCTGATCCTCACTCACTCTCTCACTGCTAATGTCCCTGCTCCTCTCTCTCTCTCTCACTGTTAATGTCCCTGCTCCTCTCTCACTCTCTCACTGTTAATGTCCCTGCTCCTCTCTCATTCTCTCAATGTTAATGGCCCTGCTCCTCTCTCACTCTCTCACTGCTAATGTCCCTGCTCCTCTCTCACTCTCTCACTGTTAATGTCCCTGCTCCTCTCTCATTCTCTCACTGATAATGCGCCTGCTCCTCTCTCACTCTATCATTGTTACTGTCCCAGCTCCTCTCTCACTCTCTCACTGTTAATATCCCTGCTCCTCTCTCACTCTCTCACTGTCAATGTCCCTGCTCCTCACTCACTCTCTCACTGTTAATGTCCCTGGTCCTCTCTCACTCTCTCAATGTTAATGTTCCCGCTCCTCTCTCACTCTCTCACTGCTAATGTCCCTGCTCCTCTCTCACTCTCTCGCTGTTAATGTCCCTGCTCCTCTCTCTCTCTATCAATGTTAATGTCCCTGCTCCTCTCTCACTCTCTCACTGTTAATGTCCCTGCTCCTCTCTCACTCTCTCACTGTTGATGTCCCTGCTCCTCTCTCACTCTCACTGTTAATGTCCCTGATCTTCTCTCACTCTCTCACTGTTAATATCCCTGCTCCTCTCTCACTCTCTCACTGTTAATGTCCCTGATCCTCACTCACTCTCTCACTGTTAATGTCCCTGCTCCTCACTCACTCTCTCACTGTTAATGTCCCTGCTCCTCTCTCACTCTCTCACTGTTAATGTCCCTGATCCTCACTCACTCTCTCACTGTTAATGTCCCTGATCCTCACTCACTCTCACACTGTTAATGACCATGCTCCTCTCTCACTCTCTCACTGTTAATGTCCCTGCTCTTCTCTCATTCTCTCACTGTTACTGTCCCAGCTCCTCTCTCACTCTCTCACTGTTAACGTCCCTGCTCCTCTCTCTCTCTATCAATGTTAATGTCCCTGCTCCTCTCTCACTCTCTCAGTGTTAATGTCCCTGCTCCTCTCTCACTCTCTCACTGTTAATGTCCCTGCTCCTCTCTCACTCTCACTGTTAATGTCCCTGATCTTCTCTCACTCTCTCACTGTTAATATCCCTGCTCCTCTCTCACTCTCTCACTGTTAATGTCCCTGATCCTCACTCACTCTCTCACTGCTAATGTCCCTGCTCCTCTCTCACTCTCTCACTGCTAATGTCCCTGCTCCTCTCTCATTCTCTCAATGTTAATGTCCCTGCTCCTCTCTCACTCTCTCACTGTTAATGTCCCTGCTCCTCTCTCATTCTCTCACTGATAATGCGCCTGCTCCTCTCTCACTCTATCACTGTTACTGTCCCAGCTCCTCTCTCACTCTCTCACTGTTAATGTCTCTGCTCCTCTCTGACTGTCTCACTGTTGATGTCCCTGCTCCTCTCTCACTCTCTCACTGTTAATGTCCCTGGTCCTCTCTCACTGTCTCAATGTTAATGTTCCCGCTCCTCTCTCACTCTCTCACTGCTAATGTCCCTGCTCCTCTCTCACTCTCTCTCGCTGTTAATGTCCCTGCTCCTCTCTCACTCTCTCACTGTTAATGTCCCTGGTCCTCTCTCACTCTCTCACTGTTAATGTTCCTGCTGCTCTCTCACTCTCTCACTATTAATATCCCTGCTCCTCTCTCACTCTCACTGTTAATGTCCCTGCTCCTCTCTCACTCTCTCACTGTTAATGTCCCTGCTCCTCACTCTCTCTTTCTTAATGTCCCTTCTCCTCTCTCACTGTTAATGACCCTGATCTTCTCTCACTCTCTCACTGTTAATTTCCCTGCTCATCTCTCACTATCTCACTGTTAATGTCCCTGCTCCTCTCTCACTCTCTCACTGTTAATGTCCCTGGTCCTCTCTCACTCTCTCAATGTTAATGTTCCCGCTCCTCTCTCACTCTCTCACTGCTAATGTCCCTGCTCCTCTCTCTCTCTCTCACTGTCAATGTCCATGCCCCTCTCTCTCTCTCTCGCTGCTAATGTCCCTGCTCCTCTCTCACTCTCTCACTGTTAATGTCCCTGCTCCTCTCTCACTCTCTCACTGTTAATGTCCCTGCTCCTCTCTCACTCTCTCACTGTTAATGTCCCTGCTTCTCTCTCACTCTCTCACTGTTAATGTCCCCGCTCCTCTCTCACTCTCTCACTATTAATGTCCCTGCTCCTCTCTCACTCTCTCACTGTTAATGTCCCTGCTCCTCTCTCACTCTCTCACTGTTAATGTCCCTGCTCCTCTCTCACTCTCTCACTGTTAAGGTCCCTGCTCCTCTCTCACTCTCACTGTTAATGTCCCTGCTCCTCTCTCACTCTCTCACTGTTAATATCCCTGGTCCTCTCTCACTCTCTCAATGTTAATGTCCCCGCTCCTCTCTCACTGTTAATGTTCCCGCTCCTCTCTCACTCTCTCACTGCTAATGTCCCTGCTCCTCTCTCACTCTCTCACTGTTAATGTCCCTGCTCCTCTCTCACTCTCTCACTGTTAATGTTCCCGCTCCTCTCTCACTCTCTCACTGTTAATGTCCCTGCTCCTCTCTCACTCTCTCACTGTTAATGTCCCTGCTCCTCTCTCACTCTCTCACTGTTAAGATCCCTGCTCCTCTCTCACTTTCACTGTTAATGTCCCTGCTCCTCTCTCACTCTCTCACTGTTAATATCCCTGGTCCTCTCTCACTCTCTCAATGTTAATGTCCCCGCTCCTCTCTCACTGTTAATGTTCCCGCTCCTCTCTCACTCTCTCACTGCTAATGTCCCTGCTCCTCTCTCACTCTCTCACTGTTAATGTCCCTGCTCCTCTCTCACTCTCTCACTGTTAATGTTCCCGCTCCTGTCTCACTCTCGCTGTTAATGTCCCTGCTCCTCTCTCACTCTCTCACTGTTAATGTCCCTGCTCCTCTCTCACTCTCTCACTGTTAATATCCCTGCTCCTCTCACACACTCACTGTTAATGTCCCTGCTCCTCTCTCACTCTCTCACTGTTAATGTCCCTGCTCCTCTCTCACTCTCTCACTGTTAATATCCCTGCTCCTCTCACACACTCACTGTTAATGTCCCAGCCCCTCTCTCACTCTCTCACTGCTAATGTCCCTGCTGCTCTCTCACTCTCTCACTGTTAATATCCCTTCTCCTCTCTCTCTCTCACTGTTAATGTCCCAGCTCCTCTCTCACTCTCGCTGTTAATGTCCCCGCTCCTCTCTCACTGTTAATGTCCCAGCTCCTCTCTCACTCTCGCTGTTAATGTCCCTGCCCCTCTCTCACTCTCTGACTGTTAATGTCCCTGCTCCTCTCTCACTCTCTCACTGCTAATGTCCCTGCTCCTCTCTCACTCTCTCACTGTTAATGTCCCTGCTCCTCACTCTCTCTTTCTTAATGTCCCTTCTCCTCTCTCACTGTTAATGACCCTGATCTTCTCTCACTCTCTCACTGTTAATTTCCCTGCTCCTCTCTCACTCTCTCACTGTTAATGTCCCTGCTCCTCACTCTCTCTTTCTTAATGTCCCTTCTCCTCTCTCACTGTTAGTGACCCTGATCTTCTCTCTCTCTCTCACTGTTAATGGCCCTGCTCCTCTCTCACTCTCTCACTGTTAATGTCCCTGCTCCTCTCTCACTCTCTCACTGTTAATGTCCCTGCTGCTCTCTCACTCTCTCACTGTTAATGTCCCTGCTCCTCTCTCTCTCTATCAATGTTAATGTCCCTGCTCCTCTCTCACTGATAATGTCCCTGCTCCTCTCTCTCTCTCTCTCAATGTTAATGTCCCTGCTCCTCTCTCACTCTCTCACTGTTAATGTCACTGCTCCTCTCTCACTCTCTCACTGTTAATGTCCCTGCTCCTCTCTCTCTCTCTCAATGTGGACATTCCCATCATTCCTGTATATTGACCCACAAGCAAACATCCAGACAAGGATGTTGATGAAATTCTTGATAGAATTGAAGAATCAATCAAACAGGACAGTGTAAGGAGCGATGTGATTGTTATGGGCAATTGGAACAGTTGATAGAGAAGGAAGAGATGATAAAGATATTCATCATCTGGTCTTGAAAAAATAAATGAGGCAGGACAAAAGCTGGTAGATTTTTGCAGAAGAACAGACCTCTGGAAGTAAAAGTGCTGTGGGTTCTGAGGTTCAGGCATGCGAGAAACCACTGGTTTGTGTACAGGTGAAACAGGGAGAATCAGTGACAGGTGAAGAAGTGGGAATGTGTTCACAGTTTACTCGAGGGAATCCTGAGGAGCAGGTTGCAGAATTGTTTAAAGACTTTGTGTGTGAAGTCAAAGTCTTTCTGTCTGTACAGAGTGGAGTAAGTAAAGATGTTAAAATTTTAAGAGACACAGGGGCTAGTCAACCCTTAATGTTATGGGATAGTGATATTTGTTGTTCAAAGGGAGTGCTGCAGGAGCAGGTAATAATAAGTGGGATTCATGGAGATGCTAAATCTATTTCATTGTGGAAGGTAAATTTAAAGAGCAGATAGAAGATGGGTGAAGTTATAGTTGGGGTGGTGGAAAACTGCCCATTGCAGGAGTTCAATTTACTCTGGGTAATGATATAGCTGGATCGCAAATGTAGGTGATGACTGTGGTAGTTGAGCAGCCTGTAGCAGTGTTTTCAACAGAGGTGTTACAGATGGAACATCCTGGATTGTTTCCTGATTGTGTTATAAAGAGATCAAAGGCCCATAGGGAAGAACAAAATAAACAAGATGAGCAGGTAGTTCAAAGGCAAGAAGAAGGTGTTGAAATCCAATGAGCTGGCGTTGTGTTTGATAACATTGTTCAGGAGGGAGGAATACAGGACAAAACAAAAACAGAATTAGCTGGAAAAACTCAGCAGGTCTGGCAGCATCGGCGGAGAAGAAAAGAGTCGACGTTTCGAGTCCTCATGACCCTTCGACGGAACTTGAGTTCGAGTCCAAGAAAGAGTTGAAATATAAGCTGGTTTAAGGTATGTGTGTGGGGGGGCGGAGAGATAGAGAGAGAGACAGAGGTGGTTGTGTGGACAAACAAGCAGTGGTAGAAGCAGATCATCAAAAGATGTCGACAACAATGGTACAATAGAACACAAATGGCAAGCGACAGGGAGGTTTGGGTCATTCTTGCGGACAGACCGCAGGTGTTCTGCAAAGCGGTTGCCCAGTTTACGTTTGGTCTCTCCAATGTAGAGGAGACCACATTGGGAGCAACGAATGCAGTAGACTAAGTTGGGGGAAATGCAAGTGAAATGCTGCTTCACAAGAATGACCCAAACCTCCCTGTCGCTTGCCATTTTAACACTCCCACCCTGCTCTCTTGCCCACATGTCTGTCCTTGGCTTGCTGCATTGTTCCAGTGAAGCCCAATGCAAACTGGAGGAACAACACCTCATCTTCCGACTAGGCACCTTACAGCCTTCCGGTCTGAATATTGAATTCAACAACTTTAGGTCGTGAGCTCCCTCCCCCATCCCCACCCCCTTTCTGTTTCCCCCTTCCTTTTTCCAATAAATTATAAAGATTTTCCTTTTCCCACCTACTTCCATTATAAAAAAAAAACACCCCCACTAGAGCTATACCTTGAGTGCCCTACCATCCATTCTTAATTAGCACATTTGTTTAGATAATATCACCAACTTTAACTTTAACACCTATGTGTTCTATTGTACCATTGTCGCTGACATCTTTTGATGATCTGCTTCTATCACTGCTTGTTTGTCCCTGCAACCACACACCCCCCTCTCTCTCTATCTCTCTCTCTCTCTCTCTCTCCGCCCCCCCCCCCCCCCCCCCCCCCACACACACCTTAAACCAGCTTATATTTCAACTCTTTCTTGGACTCGAACTCAAGTTCTGTCGAAGGGTCATGAGGACTCGAAACGTCAACTCTTTTCTTCTCCGCCGATGCTGCCAGACCTGCTGAGTTTTTCCAGGTAATTCTGTTTTTGTTTTTGTTTTGGATTTCCAGCATCCGCAGTTTTTTTGTTTTTATCTCTGGAATACAGGACAGTTCAATTGAAATGTTTAACTCAAGGAGGTTAGCGGAGTTACTGAAAAATGATTTGCAATGAAAACAGTTTTATCAGAAAGCTTATTCAGAAACAGAAGCAAAATGTATACCAGTTTGTTATTATCTTCGAGGGAATATATTAATGAGAAAGGTGTGGTCGGATTATTCCCAGCAAGTGAAAGCTGGAGGGAGATACATCAGATTGTTATCCCTTTACGTTATAGGAACAAGATTCTGAGGATTGCTCATGAAATTTCAATAGGGGGACATTTAGGTTTTAGGAAACACAGGAAAAGATACAGAGGGTTTTTTCTAGCCAGAATGGCACAGGAATGTAGTCAAATTCTGTAGAACCTGTCATAAATGTCAAGTAACAGGGAAACCACAAGTAGTGATTAATCCAGCGCCTTTAATCCCAATACCAGTATTTGAAGCACCTTTTACCAGGGTCATGATTGATTATGTAGGACCCCTTCCTAAGACTAAAAGTGAGAATCAGTATTTATTGACAATAATGAATGTGTCACCAGGTTTCCTGAAGCGATACCTTTAAGAAATATTACAACTAAGAAGATTGTGGTGGAGTTAATAATTTTTTTCACACGTGGTTTACCTAAAGAAATACAATCAGATCAGGGGTCAAATTGCATGTCACAGCTGTTTAAGGAAGTAATGAACAGTTTGGGGATAAAACAGTTAAAGTCAACAGCTTCTCATCCGGAGTCACAAGGAGCTTTGGAAAGGTGGCATCAAACTTTAAAATCTCTGATAAGAACACACCGTCAGGGTCATCCACAGGATTGGGATGCGGGAATTTCATTTTTCTTATTTGCTATTAGAGACGCCCCTAATGCATTGATTGGTTTTAGCCCTTTTGAACTAGTTTATGGTCATTAGGTAAGGGGACCACTGAAATTGGTGGGATAAAATTCAGAAACTACTCTCCTGGGTTACGTATCAAATTTCAGGGAAAGATTGAACAGAGCATGTGAGTTGCTGGGGGAGCATTTAAAGTTCTCACAGCAAGTGATGAAAGTGAAGCCAGATATGAAAGCTAAAATTCACAGTTTTGTTTCTGGAGAGAAAGCACTAGTTTTGTGATCAGTATTAGGTGATTCATTAAATGCAAGATTTAGTGGGCCTTACAGGATTGAAAATAAATTGAGTGAAGTAAATTATTTAATAAATACTCCAGATAGAAGAAATAAGCAGAGGGTGTGTCATGTAAATATGCTTAAAAAATACTTTGACAGGAAGAGGAACAAAAAGAGGTGTTAGTGATGGTGGATGATGAGAAAGAGGTAGGAGTGCAGGACTCTGGAATTGATTTTCCTCTAATCAAATTGAATAATGAGGGGGTACTTGAAAATTTAAATGAAATATTGAGTTACCTTCCAAGCAAGTGTCAAAGTAATTTGGAAAAGCTATTGCAGTCACACAAACCTTTTTGTGGAAATAAGTTGGGAAAGACAGATTTATTTTGACATGGTTTATGCATAGAAATATCATCCTCAGTGAGGCAACAACCCCATGGGTTAAATCTGGCAAAGTTATCACATGTACTATGATTTCCATTGCAAATGGCCAGAAATCACCACAACAAGTTCCATAACAATCACTTCAGTCATTGACATTCTAGCCAATTTGTTTACAAAATGGGACTTGCCAGAGATTATCACTACAGACAATGGATTTCACTTTGTTTCCTGACAGTTCACGGAGTTTCTAGCAAGTTACAGATTTACCACTATCTGACATAGTGAAATAAACTATGATCTAATGGTGGTGTTGAATGATTCAGGACAATAAAGAGCAGTCTAAGAGCTAGTATGTCAGAGGGAAACGTGTTCAAACAATCCATTCATATCCTCCTTTGCACAAATCGATCCATCCCACACTCTCTCTGACCGGACAGACATTGACCAAATGTATAACAGGTGGGAATTTTTGCAAGCCACTAACCATCCTTCAGCCATCACCAACATCCAACAAGAATGCTAAAGCAAAAGCAGATGAAATTGCAAAGCAACAAGATAAAACAAAAGTGTGCTCTTACCAACAAACAGCTAAAAGGGAGCCGTGATTTGACGTTGGAGATTGGGTTCACCAAATGGAAAGCACAAACTTGCAGCAGCTTCATCAGGATTAATTTGATCCAGCAGCTACTCGGTACCAGGGTTTATCTGTTGGCTGACAGCACAAAGAGGAATGCAAGGTTCTTGGTAGCAAGCAGGCTACGATATTTAGAGGACAGTGAATGAAACATTTCCTTTTCCAATGAGTGATTGTGATGTTGATCATCTGCCTCATCAAGGTAATCACAAAGAACCACAACCTCAAATTCATAGACCTCAGCCCCATCATCAGAGACCTTCATATCTCGAGGGCTATAACTGAGAGTAAACAGACACGAGTTCTAAGAAATTACTTAATGTACGTCTGTTTGTTGTTTAGAAAGGTTTAATTTAAAATAAGGTCTTTAGTTTTGCAAGAGGGAAAAGATATAGTGTTCAGTTGTTTGGTGTTTGATTATGTGTGTCTGGTATCTGTTCTCTGTTCTCTGTGTGTGACTAGTTAAGCCTGGGTGTGGTGACTTAGGAATAAACTAAACTGCAGGCAAACTGCTAAAAGCACGACAGCAGATATAGTAAAACATTGAATAAAACTCCTGTTTTCCACACAGTAACTGGTGTGTCATCTCTGCATACCTCTGAGGCATAAAACACAACAAATACATCCTCCTCTAGATTTTCATGCAGAATCCTTTCTCCCTGATCCATTACCTATGTTCACTATGTTCTCCTAAAACTGCAGAGGAACTGAATAAATCTGACCACTCAAACATTCCAAGTGAATGAAACAGTAAAGTGTATGTAATATTCAAACTGAAAATGCTGGAAATAGAAAGCAGAAAGGTCAATCTGTCTTCTCCCAGTACACATTCTCATTAACTTGCTGTGTATTCCCAGCATTTGCTGATTCTTGTTTTTATTTTAATTCCATTAAAAATAACTGATGTTGGATTGCAGAGGATTTACAGCACAGAATCAGGCCATTGGACCCAGCCAGTCCACACCGCTGTTTATGCTCCACATGAACCTTGTTCTACCTTTCCTCATCTAATTCTATCATTGTGCTCACAAGGAGATGTCTTTAACGCTGGCACCAGATAGGCAATGCAACTTTTGCAGTTGCTGGTCAAAGCTGCAGGGAACAGTGTCTATCCCCCTGGACTGTATTATCCCCATCACTACTACATCACTACTAAATTCCCTTTCACTCCACCCACTTGAATGGCTCCCCGCACAATGGTGTCATGGTGAGTTTTATGAACATATGAATTAGGAACAGGAGTAGGCCACTCGGCCCCTCGAGCCTGCTCCACCATTCAATAAGATCATGGCTGATCTGTGTAACCTCAACCCCACATTCCTGCCAACTCCCAAAAACCTTTCACTCCCGTGTTAATCAAGAATCTATCCAGCTCTGCCTTAAAAATATTCAAAGGCTCTGCTTCCACTGTCTTTTGAGAGAGAGAGTTCCAAATACTCATGCCTCATCTGTGTCTTAATGGATGACCCCTTATTTTTAAACAGTGACCCCTAGTTCTAGAATCTCCCACAAGAGGAAACATCATCTCCACATCCACCCTGTCAAGGCTCCTTATGATCTTATATGTTTCAATCAAGTTGTCTCTTACTCTTCTAAACTCCAGTGGATACAAGCCTAGCCTGTCCCATCTTTCCTCATAAGAGAGACCACCCATTCCTCGTATTAGTCTAGTAAGCCTTCTCCAAACTGCTTCTAATTCATTTACATCTTTTCTTAAAAAGGGAGACCAATACTGTACAAAATACTCCAGATGTCGTCTCACCAATGTTTGTACAAGACCATAAGACATAGGAGCAGAAATTAGGCCATTTGGCCCAACGAGTCTGCTCTGCCATTTAATCATGGCTGTTAAGTTTCTCAACCCCATTCTCCTGCCTTCTCCCCGTAACCTTTGATCCCCTTACCAATCAAGAACCTATCTATCTCGCTCTTAAATACACTCCAATGACCTGGCCTCCACAGCCTTCTGTGGCAATGAATTCCATAGATTCACCACTCTCTGGCTAAAGAAGTTTCTCCTCATCTTTGTTAAAGGTCTTCCCTTTACTCTAAGGCTGTGCCCTCAGGTCCTAGTCTCTCCTACTAATGGAAACATCTTCCCCACGTCCACTCTATCCAGGCCTTTCAGTATTCTGTAAGTTTCAATCAGATCCCCCCTCATCCTTCTAAACTCCATCGAGTATAGACCCAGAGTCCTCAAATGTTCCTCATATGTTAAGCCTTCCATTCCTGGGATCGTTCTCGTGAACCTCCTCTGGACCCTCTCCAGGGCCAGCACATCCTTCCTGAGATAACGGGGCCCAAAATTGCTCTCAATATTCTAAATATGGTCTGACCAGAGCCTTATAAAGCCTCAGCAGCACATCCCTGCTTTTATATTCTAGTCCTCTTGAAATAAATGCCAACATTGCATTTGCCTTCCTAACTACCGACTCAACTTGCAAGTTAACCTTAAGAGAATCCTGGACTAGGACTGCCAAGTCCCTTTGCACTCCAGATTTCTGAATTCTCTCCCCATTTAGAAAATAGTCTATGCCTCTATTCTTCCTGCCAAAGTGCATGATCTCACACTTCCCCACGTTGTATTCCATCTGCCACTTCTTTGCCCATTCTCCTAACCTGTCCAACTCCTTCTGCAGCCTCCCTGCCTCCTCAGTACTACCTGTCCCTCCGCCTATCTTTGTATCATCTGCAAACTTAGCCAGGATGCCCTCAGTTCCTTCATATAGATCATTAATGTATAAAGTGAAAAGTTGTGGTCCCAACACTGACCCCTGGGGAACTCCACTAGTCACCGGCCGCCATCCTGAGAAGGACCCCCTTATCCCCACTCTCTGCCTCCTGCCAGACAGCCAATCTTCTATCCATGCTAGTACCTTGCCTCTAACACCATGGGCTCTTATCTTACTGAGCAGCCTCCTGTGCGGCACCTTGTCAAAGGCCTTCTGGAAGTCCAAGTAGATAACATCCATTGGCTCTCCTTTGTCTAACCTACTCGTTACCTCCTCAAAGAATTCTAACAGATTTGTCAGCCATGACCTCCCCTTGATGAAACCATGCTGACTTTGCCCAATTTTACCATGCACTTCCAAGTATTCTGAAATCTCATCCTTAATAATGGACTCTAAAATCTTACCAACGACCGAGGTCAGGCTAATCGGCCTGTAATTTCCCGTCTTTTGACTCACTCCCTTCTTAAACAGGGGGGTTACATTAGTGATTTTCCAGTCCTCTGGGACCCTCCCTGACTCCAGTGATTCCTGAAAGATCACCACTAACGCCTCCACTATCTCGTCAGCTATCTCCTTCAGAACTCTGGGGTGTAATCCATCTGGTCCAGGTGATTTATCCACCTTCAGACCTTTCAGTTTTCCTAGCACCTTCTCCTTGGTAATGGCCACCATACTCACCTCTGCCCCTGACTCTCATAAACTTTGGGGATGTTACTCGTGTCTTCCACTGTGAAGACTGACGCAAAGTACCTATTCAGTTCCTCCGCCATTTCTTTGTTCCCCCCTACTACTTCTCCAGTGTCATTTTCCAGCAGCCCAATGTCCACTTTTGCCTCTCTCTTATCCTTTATATATCTAAAAATACTCTTGCAATCTTCTTTTATATAACTGGCTAGTTTACCCTCATATTTAATCTTCTCCCTCCTTATTTCTTTTTTAGTTGTCCTCTGTTGGTCTTTGTAGACTTCCCAATCCCCTGGTTTCCCACTGCTCTTCACCACATTGTATGCTTTCTCTTTAGCTTTTATGCTGTCCCTGACTTCCCTTGTCAGCCATGGTTGCCTCGTCCTCCCTTTATTATGCTACTGAAGTACAACTGAAGCATAACCTCCCTACTTTTGTATTCAATTCCCCTCACAATAAATGATAACATTCTATTAGCTTTCCTAATTACCTGCTGTACCTGCATACTAACCTTTTGTGATTCATGCACTAGGACACCCAGATCCCTCTGAATCTCAAAGCTCTGCAATCTCTCACCATTTAGATAATAAGCTTCTTTTTTATTCTTCCTCATCCACCCTGCAGTCCTGGGTCTCATTCAACAGGTAGCAAGTACCTCCTGCTGGTCAAAGTCAGGGGCTCAGGCCCCTCTGTCACGACCTGTTGGTCTTTATGACTGCCTGACTCACAATCACAGCCTCCTGTCCCAGATCATTGACCAGCTCCAATGTTCTGCTTAACCTAAACTAGCCCCTGATGTGATATTTGCAGTTATTATATTATTCATCTGGAAGTGCTTTGCAGAAATGAATGATTTCTAAGGGGTTGTATCTGAAACGCTGGGATGAAGTATCAGCTGCAGAAATATTATCTGCTCATGGCACAGGACCAGTGTGAGCAGCAGGAACATTGTGACCAGCTGACCCATGATATACAAAGCTCATTCTCTGGAGAACGTGGCCAGGATTTTACATCTCGCAGGTAGGACATTGGGCGAGTGTCCTGACCTCATCCCACACGTAAGCATCTGGTCGGCAGGCACACACGGGTGTCCGAGCCACACCCACCAACAATTAAAAGACCACTTAAGGCCATTAAACAGGCAATTGATCCAGATTTTACATTGCCCATGTGTCAAAAAGGGCAGGCAGGCAGCCCACTTTTAACAAAACCTCATTCAAGGGCGGGATGAAAAGGGTCACAGCAGCACTGCCCGTGTGAGTAGTCAAGAGTTTAGGAGATAAAATCAAAATACTGCAGATGCTGGAAATCTGAAACAAAAACAGAAAATGCTGGAAAAAGTCAGCAGATCTAACAGCCTCAGTGGAGAGAGAAACTAAGTCAACGCTTCGAGCCCATATGACTCTTCTCCAGAGATAGTTTACTGCTGGTTGCTGATTGGAAATCAGCAGCTTCATTCTTAGCATTTCTGGGCTTCATTTCAGGGTTTATTGCCGTCTCCAAGGCCCCTGGAGGATTTTGACCATGTGGACCTTTCCAGGTATCAGACAGACTTCCCTTACCCTGGGAATGGGGATTGTGGTCTCCGCTGGTGACATCTCCCCTGAGGAGGAAGAGAGGGGCAGAAGGGAGAGGAGGCCGGGGGTCCCAATGCAGCTTCCAGCGGAGGGACCTGTGGGAGGAGAGGTGCAGGCACGTGGTGCAGGGACAACAGGAAGTCCAAGGTGGAAGGGGCCACAGAAGACACCACTATTCTGCTGCCAGGGTTTACAGGCAGTGATGCAGCTACCTCAATATGTCTGAGGTGCACTGCTGAAGGAAGCTCCGCCTCTCCAGGGAGACTGTGACCTTCATCTGTCAGATGATTGGGCCTGAGTTCAGCTCCAGCATGTCAGTGGCTCTGAAGGTCACAGTGGCCTCAACGTCTATATCTCCGGCTCTTTCCAGGGCTCAGAGGGGGATCTGTGTGAAGTCTCCCATTCAGCTGTCCACAGTTACATCAAACTGGTGACAGACGCTCTGTTCAGCTGGGTAATGACATTTATTCATTTCTGTATGGACGAGGCCAGCCAGGCTGAGCGAGCCAGAGGGTTTGCAGTGATTGCTGGGCTCCCCTGCGTCCAGGGTGCCATTGATTGTAAATGTGGGCATCAAGGCACCAGCGGGTCAGCTGGGTGCCTTCATCAACAGGCAGGGGTTCTACTTGATAAACGTGTAGACAGTGTGTGACCACAGGATGCTGATTCTACAAGTCTGTGCAAGGTACCCAGGCAGCTCCCACAACACCTACATCCTCAGACACTCAGACACTCCCAGGTGCCAAGGCTCTTCACTGCTCCAGCCCGGCTGGATGAATGGCTGCTGGGTGACGAGGGCTAGAGCTTGAATAGGTGGCTCATGAGGCCTCTCCACCACCCAAGAACAGAGGCAGAGCTGTGGTACAATATCAGTCGTGCCTCTACAACACGGTGATAGAGAGAACCATAGGTCTTCTGAAGATGCTCTTCCAATGCCTGGACCGTGCAGGGTTAGAACTGCAATACCCCTCAGAGTGGGTGTCACTGATAGTGGTTGCATGCTGCGCTCTCCACAATCTGGCACTGGCAAAGGGAGAGCCACTGGAGGAGGGGAATCTTGAGACATCTCCACAGGCCACAGAGGATGAGTCCAGTAGTGAGTTAGAAGAGGAGCATGGTGAGGAGAGCACTGAGAGTGTAGAGACAGACCTCGGTAACCTCCAGGGAGGTAGGGACACCAGAGACGCCTCGATCCAACGCTCCTTCAGCCAAGCTGCTAAAGATCCCCTTCCACCTTGTACCAGGGCTGCTACCTCTATCCCGGGTGTCAGGAATGACCCTTTCATTTGAACCCAAAGTCCACCCAGTGCCTGTACAAAAATGTTTAGAGCCACTCATGCCCAGCATTACACACTGGCGTTCCCTGCACCAACAAAACAAGTGAAGCCTACTCTGGCCATTAAGACAAAAGCAAAATTTATATAATGTTGGCACTCACATCAGATGAGCATAATAATTCATTTCACACCAGTATAGTATATATATAGTATATTATATTATATTGTAGTATACCAGTATATTCAATATTAGCATATTAAGAAAACATTACAGAAGTGAAGAACACCCATGACCAGTTCCTTTTGTGCTCACGGCGCCTTAAACTCACGTTTGTGGGTGCTGCACCTTGGTGCCCCCCTCGCTGGCACCGGTATTGAGTACAGCTGCTGACTCTATTGTCCTGTTGGCCTTGATGAACTTGGTGGTCATTCTCTGGCCAGCGGAGCCTGTGCTGGCCCTGCCTGGGAGGGAGCAGCCAGTGGCACGGCTGGTATCTCCCCAGTCACTGCAGCCTCACCGGATACCATGGTCACTGGCAGAGGGGTGGAGGAGCTGCTGCCGTCATCTGGAGCGCCCTGTCAGTAGCGGACTATCTACCTCCCTTAAAACATGTTATAAGCACTCAATTCTGTCCTGATTAAAAGTTCCAGCTGGTGGGAGACTCTCTCCTTTACCTTGAGTCCATTTAACCCGATCAGAAACATATTGGGCAATTTCAGGACCGTAACAAACATACATATAAGCATTTGGGGTTCCCTTCAAAAGGAGAACCTGGGGTTTCTTTGATGCCATATTTCCCATTTTTACTTAATAATACACACCAAAAAAAACACAGAAATTACTTACTTTTCACCTCCAGGTGACTCGAACCCCTGGGTATACTACTATTAACTTACACTAAATTACTGGCCAAATTAATCTCCCAAATATTTAAATAGATGACTTACCCTAAGAGTCAGCCACAGGCAGGTGAAGGCAGGTCGCAGGTCAACAAACGCCAGAAGCCCAAACGGAGCTGCCGCGGACTGAGGAGTCCTTGAACCGCGAGTTCCTAACGCTGACGCTCCGTGACCCAACCCCAGGGGTTAGTCATCTCGGTGGGACCTCCAGAAACTGTCGGAGATTAATCACACCGAGGCATCATTAATACACAGAAACCCCATTTATTACTTGTGCCCAAGGGAGAACAATACACGAGAGTTATAGTACCGTCTCCAAGCAGAATACACAAACACTTGCTTAAAAGCATTTTACAACCAGTCAGTAAATTTTGCACATCTCAGTCCATTTATTTCCCTACGTTAACTGACCAATCCATGCTTTAGTTCATTTCCATTCTTACACCACAGGTGTGGTGCCTACACACTTGGTTATCACAACTTCGATTACATTCGGCCTGAGAGGGAGAGAGACACATGGAATGTTTCAGGGCTCATCCTACAACAGTGGTCAGACAAGATGCTATTGTTCTTCAAGGTTGCAGTATTTTTCTCTTAGGCCTAGGCATTTAATTCAATTTCTCCATTAACCCTTTCAGTACTAAGTGGGTTCCCTATTTGTCTAGGCCACCACAGTCTCTCCAGCTCCAAGGCATCCTGCTCAAACCTGGCCAATATTGGGAGGTTTGGGGGCCTCACCCTGTCCGTGACCTCTCAATGTTGTTGTGGGTTGTTTTCTCCTGAAAGGACAGAGGAGCATTGATGAGTCCCCTCTCTACCTGCAGCACCATTGCAGCCTGGCCAACCCCACCTGAGGATCACCTCACTGGGCACATCCGAGTCGTGGCCTTCAAGTCGCAAGGCACTCAGGCCAAGCAGCCGGGCCTCACCCCCTTGACCAGCTCCAGTGTCACTGACAGTTGGCACTCAGACACTAACACCCCTGAGCTCCACAGGGGGATGGCCAGTCCTTAACACTTCACCACACCGATCCATGCCAACACGGTACTGACCCTTCCCGAGCGCAGCAGCTCGTTGAACTTTTTGCAGCATTGCACCCATGTGCGCTGCACAACATCGTGGCTGCTGACCTTGGCTGCCACCTCCTCCCAGGCTTTTTTTATCTGGTGCAGTGACCTCCTCCTTCCATCCCTGGGTACGAGAGTGTCTCTCCTAGCACCGACCTCCTCCAAGAGGACTGCAAGGCACTGGTCCAAGGAACAGGAGTGGGCTGGCAAATGCCCACTCGACTTGCCCTCCTGCCCGATGTCTCCAGCCACTGGTGAGGCCATTGTTCGAGTGAAATGGTTTCCAGGATGGACTCCAAAGATCCTCCTCTGGCAGCCTTCAGGGATCTGCCCCTGCCTCTCTTTAAAGTGCCCACCGGGTCACCGTTATACCCGACTCTGGACCAGCTCCTGTCCCCACCCGGCCCTACCCGACCATTCTGAAAGAGCTCTGCACACACTGAGCAGACTGTAATTGGCCATCAAGCATGAAATTGCGTTTGCAATGTGAGTGCGGCCAGTAGTGGGTTTCCGCTCCGACTTCTTTGTGTTCATGCCACGTGTGAAACTCAGGCCAGTGTCTTTACTGCTCAAACCACTTCGTCTGTCACTCTCATTTAATGTGTCAACTGTTATATGTTTGGGAAAACGGAGTTTGTTTCAGCAAATAGATACAATTGTTCATTGCTTAAGATGATCCAACACAGGATGAGGCCATTTGGCCCTTCCTGCCTGCTGGCTTTTTGAAAGAACATTCCAATTAGCCCCACTCCCCCTCCCCTAACCCTATTGATTCCCTTTTTATGAGTATTGCTTGTGAGTAACATTCACACCACACAAGTTTCAGGCAATGACAATCTCCAACAAGAGAGAATCTAACCATCGCCCCCTGATGTTCAATGTCATTAACATCACTGAATCCCCCATGGTCAACATCCTGGGGGTTACCATTGACCACAAACTGATCTGGACTAGCCATATAAATACTGTGGCTACAAGAGCAAGTCAGAGGCTGGGAATCCTGTGGTGAGTAACTCACCTCCTGACTCCCCAAAGCCTGTCCATCATCTACAAGGCACAAGTCAGGAGTGTGATGGAATATTCCCCACTTGCCTGGATGAGTGCAGCTCCCACAACACTCAAGAAGCTCGACACCATCCAGGACAAAGCAGCCCACTTAATTGGCACCACATCCACAAACATTCACTCCCTTCACCACTGACACACAGTAGCAGCAGTGTGTACCATCTACAAGATACACTGCAGGAATTCACCAAGGCTCCTTCAACAGCACCTTCTCAAACACATGGGAATGCCACCACCTAGAAGTTCCCCTCTAAGTCACTCACCATCCTGACTTGGGAATATATCGCTGTTCCTTCACTGTCACTGGGTCAAAATCCTGGAACTCCCTCCCTAACAGCACTGTGGGTGTACCTACACCACATGGACTGCAGCGGTTCAAGAAGGCAGCTCACCACCACCTTCTCAAGAGCAATTAGGGCTGGGCAATAAATGCTGGCCCAGCCAGTGACATACGCATCTTGCGAACAACCAAACGAAATATATACACGAACAATTCCCTTTTGAAAGTTATTATAGAATTATTCCAGATCACAACAACTCTGTGTAAAAAATTCTCCTCATCTCCCCTCTGGTTCTTTTGTTAATCACTGTCCCCCTGGTTACTGCCCCTCCTGTCTCTGGAAAGAGTTCCAAATCATTTACTTCATTATCATTGTGAACTCCTCTATAAAACCCCCCCTTAATCTTCTCTGCTGTAAGGAGAGCAATCCCAGCTTCTCCAGTCTCTCCATATCAACTGAAGTCCCACATCTCCCTATAAAAGTAGCTATACTGTGGGACAAAGGATAAATCAGGAGATAATGAGGGCATGTAAAAAAGGCAGTACATTTTCATATTCATGGGTGACTTTAATCTTCTTGTATCACAGAATCACAGAATGACACTGTCCAGAAGAGGCCCTTCGGCCCATCGAGTCTGCACCAACACGTGAGAAACACCTGACCTACCTACCTCATCCCATTTACCAGCACTTGGCCCATAGCCTTGAATGTTATGATGTGCCAAGTGCTCATCCAGGTACTTTTTAAAGGATGTGAGGCAACCCGCCTCCACCACCCTCCCAGGCAGCGCATTCCAGACCGTCACCACCCTCTGGGTAAAAAAGGTTTTTCCTCACATCCCCCTAAATCTCCTGCCCCTCACCTTGAACTTGTGTCCCCTTGTGACTGACCCTTCAACTAAGGGGAACAGCTGCTCCCTATCCACCCTGTCCATGCCCCTCATAATCTTGTACACCTCGATCAGGTCACCCCTCAGTCTTCTCTGCTCCAACGAAGACAACCCAAGTCTATCCAACCTCTCTTCATAACTTAAATGTTTCATCCCAGGCAACATCCTGGTGAATCTCCTCTGCACCCCCTCCAGTGCAATCACATCCTTCCTATAATGTGGCGACCAGAACTGTGCACAGTACTCCAGCTGTGGCCTCACCAAGGTTCTATACAACCCCAACATGACCTCCCTACTTTTGTAATCTATGCCTCAACTGATAAAGGCAAGTGTCCCATATGCCTTTTTCACCACCTCACTAACATGCTCCTCTATCTTCAGAGATCTATGGACACACACGCCAACATCCCTTTGTTCCTCAGAACTTCCTAGTGTCATGCCATTCATTGAATACTTCCTTGTCAAATTACTCTTTCCAAAGTGTATCACCTCACACTTTTCAGGGTTAAATTCCATCTGCCACTTATCTGCCCATTTGACCATCCCATCTATATCTTCCTGTAACCCAACTCACTTAACCTCACTGTTAACCACCCGGCCAATCTTTGTGTCATCCGCAAACTTACTAATCCTACCCCCAACATAGTCATCTATGTCATTTATATAAATGACAATTAATAGGGGACCCAGCACAGATCCCTGTGGTACGCCACTGGACACTGGCTTTCAGTCACTAAAGCATCCTTCTGTCATCACCCTCTGTCTCCTACAACTAAGCCAATTTTGAATCCACCTTATCAAATTACCCTGTGTCCCATGTGCATTTGCCTTCTTTATAAGTCTCCCATGTGGGGCCTTGTCAAAGGCTTTGCTGAAATCCATATAAACTACATCAACTGCACTACCCTCATCTACACACCTTGTCACCTCCTCAAAAAATTCAATCAAATTTGTTAGGCATGACCTCCCTCTGACAAAGCCATGCTGACTATCCCTGATCAAACCTTGCCTCTTCAAGTGGAGATAGATTCTCTCCTTCAGAATTTTCTCCAATTGTTTCCCTACCACTGACGTGAGACTCACTGGCCTGTAGTTCCCTAGCTTCTCGCTATAATGTTTCTTAAGCAGTGGAACCACATTAACTGTTCTCCAGTCCTCTGGCACCTCCTCCATGGCCAGAGAGGAATTAAAAATTTGGGTCAGAGCCCCTGCGATCTCCTCCCTTGCCTCCCTCAGCAGTCTGGGGCACAGATCATCTGGACATGGAGATCTGTCCACTTTTAAGCCTGCCAACACCTCCAATACCTTGTTACTCCCTGCATCAATTTGTTTAAGAACCTCGCAGTCTCTCTCCCCAAGTTCAATACCTTCATCCTCATTCTCTTGGGTGAAGACAGATGTGAGGTATTCATTCAACACTCTACCGATGTCCTCTGGCTCCACCCATAGATTGCCCCCTTGGTCCCTTATGGGCCCTACTCTATCCCTGGTTATCCTCTTCCCATTGATATACTTATAGAATATCTTGGGATCTTCCCTACTTTTACCAGCCAGAGCTTTCTCATATCCCCTCTTTGCTCTCCTAATTGCTTTCTTAAGCTCCACCCTGCACTGTCTGTACTCCACTAATGCCTCTGCTGATTTGCTTCCCTTGTACCTGCTAAAAGCCTCTCTTTTCCTTCTCATCGTATCCTGAATATCTCTGGTCATCCATGGTTTTCTGGGCTTGTTACTCCTTCCTATCACCCTAGAGGGAACATGTTGAGCCTGTACCCTCCCCATTTCCTTTCTGAACGCCCCCCACTGTTCCTCTGTAGATTTCCTCACAAGTAACTGTTCCCAGTCTACCTTGGCCAGATCCTGCCTTATTTTACTAACATCAGCTCTCTCCCAATCCAAAACATTTTTTTGCAACTTGTCGATTTCTTTATCCATAACAAACTTAAACTGTACCATGTTGTGGTCACTATCACTAAAATGCTCCCCCACCACCACCTCAGTCACCTGTCCGGCTTCATTCCCCAGAATTAGGTCCAGTAATGCACCGTCCCCTGTTGGACCCTCTACATATTAACCTAAAAAGTTCTCCTGTACCCATTTCAAGAAATCCACTCCATCCAAACTCTTATCACTGTCTATCCCAATTAACATGTTAATCCTCATCCTTAACTCATCCGTTTTACCTGTAATACTCCTGGCATTAAAGTAGAGACTATCCAGCTTTGCCTTATTACCTTGAAACTTAATGCAGCTGTACTCCCTCTGACTTGATTGTTTTACTGTATTATGTGTCCCCTCCCCCTGCTGAATTAGATTAAACTCCTCCCAACAGCACTAGCAAACCCGCCTGTAAGGATGTTAGCCCCGCTCTGGTTCAGATGTAGGCCGTCCCGCTTGTACAGGTCCCACCTTCCCCAGAAATGGTCCCAGTGATCCAGGAATCTAAAACCCTACCTCCTGCGCCAACTGTTAAGCCACATATTCATCTACGCTATTCTCCTATTTCTGAGCTCACTAGCACATGGCACAGGGAGTAATCCAGAGATTACAACCCGAGAGGTCTTGCTTTTTAGTCTACTGCCTAACTCCCTGAATACTTGATGCAAGACCTCATCCCTCTTTCTATCTTTGTCATTGGCACCAACATGTACCATGACCTCTGCCTTATCACCCTCCCCCTTCAGGATGCCCTGCAGCCGTTCAGTGACATCCCGGACCCTGGCACCAGGGAGATAACTCACCATCCTGGAGTCATGTTGACAGCCACAGTAGCGCCTATCTGTTCCCGACTGTAGAATCCCCTATTGCTATTGCCCTTCCTCTCTTCCTCCCCTCCTGTACAGACAGGCTGCTTGTGGTGCCAGAAGCTTGGCTCTGTCTGCACTCCCTGGAGGAACCAGTGCCCTCATCAGCTTCCAAAATGGAATACCGATTTGCGAACGGGACCCCAGGAGACTCCTGAACTACCTGCCTGTTTCTCTTGGACTGCCTGGTGGTCACCCATTCCCTTCCTTCCTCAAGACACTTCATCTTCGGTGTGACCACCTCTCTAAACGTGCTATCCACGATGCTCTCAGACTTGAGGATGCTCCACAGCGTCCCCAGCCGCTGTTCCAGCTCTGAAACCCGAGCTTCCAGGAGCTGCAGCTGGACACACTTCCTGCACATATGCTGGTCCCGGGCACTGGAAATGTTCCCGGCTTCCCACATGGAGCATGAGGAGCACACCATGGCTTTGAGCTCTCCTGACATGACTTATCCCTTTCAATTTAACCTTTTAAATCAATAACTCTAGTGCCCTTCTTTCCTGATCTTCATTACTACAGAATATACAAACTATAAACCACAAAAAGACCATAAACTATAAGAAATTAAAGTAGTAAATACCTTACCCACTCCTCACCAGTCCTTCCTTTCCATTGAAGCCTCTACTGCTGCAGCAGGGCAAGACCACTCTCTGAAGATTTAAGAAATTGGATAGTGAGGAAAAATGCAAAGAGTACCTCGTCCCCTCTGCACCGGATTCCCATTGTGCACCAAATTGCCAATACCCCCTCTGGCTTGTACAATGGGGAAAGGAAATGGCAGAGGTAACAGAGCAAGAAGTCATAAAGTGTATTAGAACCATCGAACCATAGAAAAGTTACAGCACAGAAGGAGGCCATTCAGCCCATCTTGTCCATGCCAGCCCAAGGACACCCAGGTGCCCTTTCTAATCCCACCTTCCTGTACCCGGCCCATTGCCCTGCAGCTTACAGCACTTTAGGCGCAGATCCAGGTACATTTTAAAAGAGTTTAGAGTTTCTGCCTTTACCACCAACTTGGGCAGCGAATTCCAGACACCCACTACCCTCTGTGTAAAAAAGTTCTTCCTCATGTACCCCCTACACCTTCTGCCACTTATCTTGAATCTATGTCCCCTGGTTCTAGAATTCTCCACCAAGGGAAACAATTTTATCCTGTTCACTCTATCTATTCCCCTCATAATTTTGTACACCTCAATCAAGTCACCTCTCAGCCTTCTTTGTTCTAAGGAAAATAACCCCAACCTATCCAATCTCTCCTCGTAGCTACACTTTTCTAACCCTGGCAACATTCTTGTAAACCTCCTCTGCACTCTCTCCAGAGCTATTACATCCTTCCTGTAATGTGGTGACCAGAACTGCACACAATACTCCAGTTGTAGCCTCACCAGTGTTTTATACAATTCCAACATTATTTCCTTACTTTTATATTCTATACCTCTGCCAGTGAAGGAGAGCATTCCATATGCCTTCTTTACAACCTTGTCTACTTGAACTGCTGCCTTCATGGACCTGTGTACTTGTACGCCAAGATCTCTCACTTCATCTACCCCTCTGAGTATATTCCCATTTATTGTGTAATCCCTGTAACTGTTTGACCTCCCTAAATGTATGACCTCACACTTCTCCATGTTAAAATCCATCTGTCACTTTAGCGCCCACTCCACCAACCCATCTATATCGTTTTGGAGATTATGGCTATCCTCTACACTATTCACTACTCGGCCAATCTTTGTGTCATCTGCAAATTTCCCAATCGTGCCCCCCACGTTCACGTCCAAATCGTTAATATATAACACAAACAGCAAAAGTCCCAACACCGAGCCCTGTGGAACACAACCTGAGACAACTTTCCATTCGCAAGGGCATCATCGACCATTACCCTTTGTTTCCTGTTACAAAGCCAACCTTTTATCCAGTTTGCCACATTACCCAGAATCCCATGGGCTTTTACTTTCCTGACCAATCTGCCACGTGGGACCTTGTCAAATGTCTTGCTAAAATCCATGTACACAACATCCACTGCACTACCTTCATCAACCCTTCTTGTCACTTCCTCAAAGAATTCAATCAAATTTGTGAGGCAAGACCTTCCTTTAACAAATCCATGCTGACCATCCCTGACTAGTCCATGCCTTTCCACATGACAGTTAATCCTATCTCTCAGGATTGATTCTACTAACTTGCTCACCACCGATGTAAGACTAACTGGCCTATAATTGTTTGGCTTTTCCTTTGATCCCTTTTTAAACAATGGAACTACGTTTGCATTTCTCCAGTCCTCCGGTACCTCCCCTGTATCTAGTGAAGATTGGAAAATCATCCTCAGAGCATCTGCTATCTCCTCCCTGACGTCCTTCAGCAGCCTCGCAAACAATCCATCTGGCCCTGGCGACTTATCCACTTTCAAGGATTTCAACCTTCGAGTACTTCCTCTCTCTTTATGACTATCCCATCCAATATCTCGCAGTGTTCCTCCTGGACTACTATATCTACATCCTCCCTTTCCTTTGTAAACACGCAGACAAAATAGTCATTCAAAACCCTTCCCACAGCCTCTGCATCTACACACAAGTTTCCATCTTCATCTGATAGGTCCCACTTTTTCCTTATTTAACCTTTTAGCATTAATGTATTGGTAAAATATCTTTGGGTTATCTTTAACTTTACTTGCTAATCTTTATTCATGCCCTCTCTTTGATTTCCTTATTTCCTTTTTTACTTGGTCCCTGCACTTCCTATATTCGTCTAGGCTATCTGCAGTGCTTAGTTCTTTGTGCCTATCGTACACTTTCTTTTTCTGTTTGATCTTCCCCTGTATTCCTCTAGACAACCAGGGGGGTCTAGATTTGGCAGCACCACTCTTATTTTTGTTAGGAACATGTCTACTTTGTACAATTAGAATCTCGCTTTTTACTGCTTCCCATAGTATTCAGGGCAGTTTCCAAGATCAATTTGTTGTGGATCCAACCAGGGATCAGGCTATTTTGGACCTGGTAATGTGTAATGAGGCAGGTTTAATAAGTGATTTCAGAGTAAAAGTTCCCCTTGGAAATAGTGACAATAAAATGGTAGAGTTTGGCATTCAGTTTGAGAGTTGAGAAACTTGGGTCTGAAACAACTGTGCTAAACTTAAGTAAGGGTAATTACAAAGGAATGAGGGCGGAGTTGGCTGGAGTGGACTGGGAAAGGAGTTCAGCAGAAAAGACGGTTGAGGAACAATGGCAGATGTTTAAGAAAATGGTTCATGACTCACAACAAAGATATATCCCAGTGAGGAAGAAGGATTTCAGGAAGGGGATAAATCAACCATGGATAACTAAGGAAGTTAATGACAGTAATAACCTGAAAGAAAGAACATACAGTATGGCAAAGGTTAGTGGTAAACCAGAGGATTGGGAAAGTTTAAAAACCAACAAAAGACGACCAAAAAAACAGGGATAAGATAAACTTTGAGGGTGAGCAAGCTAGTAATATAAAAATGGGCAGTAAGAGCTTCTTTAAATATAAAAAGGAAGAGAGAGAGGCCAAATAAACATAGGCCCCTTAGAGAATGAGGCTGGGGAAATAATAATGGGGAACCAGGAAATGGCAGAGGATTTGAATAAATATTTTGCATCAGTCTTCAAGGTAGAATACACTAATAGCATACCAAAATATAAAATTAATCAAGGGGCAAAAGCAGGGATGAAATAAATACAATAACTATTACTGGAGAAAAATTACAGAGGAAACTAATGGGGCTAAAGGCCAATACGTCTCCCGGACCTGATGGGTTGTATCCTAGGATATTAAAGGAAGTAGCTACAGAGATAGCGGATTCACCGATAGTAATCTTCAAAGAATCCTTAGATTCTGGAAAAGTCCCAGAGGATTGGAAAACTGTCAGTGTAACACCCTTATTCAAAAAGGGAGGGAGACAAAAAACAGGTAACTATAGGCCAGTTAGCTTAACATCTGTCATTGGGAATATGTTGGAGCCTATTATAAAGGATGTAATAGCAGAGCATCTAGAAATACATAATCTAATCAAGCAGAGTCAGCATGGCTTCATGAAGGGGAAATCATGCCTAACAAATTTATTAGAATTCTTTGAGGACGTAACTAGCAGGATAGGTGAAGGGGAACCAGTTGATGCAATATATTTGGATCTTTAAAAGGCGTTCTATAAGGTACCGCACATATGGCTACTTAATATGATAAGAGCCCATGGTGTTGGGGGTAGTGTATTTGCATGGATAGAGGATTGGCTAACTAATAGAAGACAGAGAGTTGGGATATGGGAGGCATTTTCAGGGTGCAACCTGTGACTAGTGGAGTGCTAGGGCCTCAATTATTTGCAATATATATTAATAACCTAGATGAGGGAAGTGAATGTACTATCGCCAAGTTTGTGGATGACACAAAATAGGCGGGAAGGCAAGTGGTGAGGAAGACACAAAGAGTCTACAGAGGAATATAGACAGGTTAAGTGAGCGGACAAAAACTTTGCAGATAGTATATAATGTGGGAAAATGTGAGGTTATGCACTTTGGCAGGAAGAATAGAGGAGCTGAATATTATTTAAATGGAGAAAGATTGCAGAAAGCTGCAGCACAGAGGGATTTGGGGGTCCTCATGCATCAATCACAAAAAGCTAACATACAAGTTCAACAGGTAACAGAAAAGGCAAATGGAATGTTGGACTTTATTTTAAAGGGAATGGAGTATAAAAATAGGGAAGTCTTACTAAATCTGTACAAGGCACTAATTAGACCACACCTAGAATACTGTGAACAGTTTTGTTCCCCTTATCTAAGGAAAGATATACAGGCATTGGAGGCAGTCCAGAGAAGGTTCACTAGGTTGATCCTGGGTATGGAGGGATTTTCTTATGAGGAGAGGTTGAGTAGGTTGGGTCTGTACTCATTGGAGTTTAGATGAATGAGAGGTGACCTCTATGAAACATATAAGATTCTCAGGGGTCTTGACAGGGGAGATGCTCAGAGGTTGTTTCCCCTTGTGGGAGAGTCTAGGACCAGAGGGCAGAATCTCAGAGTAAGGGGTCACCCATTTAAGACAAAGATGCAGAAGAATTTCTTCTCTCAGATGGTAGTCAATCTGTAGGATTCTTTACAGCAGAGGGTGTAGAGGCTGAGTTGTTATATTCAAGGCTGAGATAGGCAGGTTTTTAATCAGTAAAGGAGTCAAGGGTTATGGGGAAAAGGCAGGAAAGCGGTGTTGAGGATTATCAGATCAGCCATGATCTTATTGAATGGTGGAAAGACTCGATGGGCTGAATGGCCTACTTCTGGTCTCGTGGTCTAAGAATGGTTCCGGAGATGAGAAACATCATCTATGAGGATCGATTGGAGAGGTGGGACTGTTCTCCCTGGGGAGAAGAAGGCTAAGAGGTGATTTGATAGAGTTGTTCAAAATCATGAGAGGGCTGGACAGAGTAGACAGGGAGAAGTTGTTCCCGCTCGTAAAAGGATCAAGAACCAGAGGGCACAGATTTAAAGTGATTTGCAAAAGAAGCAAATGTGATGTGAAAAAAAGCTTTTTCACACAGCGAGTGGTTCGGGTCTGGAATGCACCGCCTGGAGGCAGGTTCAATCGAGGCATTCAAGAGGACATTAGATGGTTAGTTGATTAGAAATAACGTGCCAGGGTACAGGGGAAAGGCAGGGCAATGACACTGAGTCATAATGCTCATTTGGAGAGCCGGTGCAGACATGATGGGCTGAATGGCCTCCTGTGTTATTAAAATTCTGTGATTCTGTGAAATTATTTGCAAACCGTGTATTCATTCTTTAAATGCTAGCTATTGCCTGAATAATGTCATAGCTTTTAATGTAGTTTCCAAACCTACCACAGCCAACTTGCCCTCATGCCTTCATATTTAGATTTAAGACCCTCGTTTTGGATTGAGCTACATCACTTTCAAACTGCATGTAAAATTCTATTATATTATGATCATTCTTCCATAAAGACTACTTTACAATGAGATTATTAATTAGCCCTTTCTCATTGCATTTGACTAGATCTAAAATAGCCTGTCCCCTGGTTGGTTCCTCAACAAACTGTTTCTGAACAGCAACAATCTGTGAAGAGAGCAGCATCTCCTGCTAAAGTCAGGCACGGATCCACCTCAAGCCTTTATATCTACCATTTCATGAGATCTTGAAAAAGACCATGCCTCCCAGCGGGCATGTATCATGTGCACCCATAATTACACTGGGAACATTTTAATATAGTCAGTTGGACTGTTAATGAGTTTTTAATTACTAAGCTCAAACTGGTAGGTGGGCTGCCAATTTCAGAGGCTGCGTGCCCACTGCATTATTGATCACCTGCATGATGACGTTGTGTTGGTGAGGTGCTGCCATCACACCGATACCACCGAACACCAGCAACCCCACCCTCACAATGTAAAATTCAGCCCCTGCTGTGATTGACAGGTGGGGATAACTAATCAGCTCCATTCTGACAGAGTTTAGCAATGTCTCTGCAGCCGCAAGTCATCCTTCTAATCAGCAGCATTGACCAGATGTGTCATATCCAGTTTCTGTGCTTCAGACTCAGTGAAATCTTATGAATCCATTGTTTTTGTATCATTCCAATATTGGGACGGTGGAATAACAGTATCCGTCTACAAAATCAGGAACTGTGGGGCGTGACGCTGCACTATCTGATTAAGTTTCTGCTTTAACTGTGAGGTCATTCTAAGGCCACGTGGGATTTCTGATGTCAGTATAAACAAGGAGAAGGAAGACAGTGAGCAAAATGCATTCAGATTCTGGTACAAGTCGTAGGTTAGGAATGATCAGGAACCTCAAAGCTTCATCCACCAGCCCACAGAAATACAGACCAGCTCACTAGATGATGAAATGTGTTAGTTTTCTTCCTTCTTCATCTACAACCTGACACATTGAAGATTTGATCTTCACTTTGATCTTCAGCTGTTGGAATAATTTCACTCAAACTCTCCCACTTTAATAAATAGAAAATAAACCGATAGTTTTAAACGATGAAAACCCCACTAAGTGAAGCTGCCCTCTGCTGTTTCAAATTTCTTCAGCTCTATCGATTTCCTCATGTCCATGTTTATGGTTGGTAAGTTCCAGTGGAGCAATGAAAGAATCGGATTGCCGCTCCCCTCTTGGTTACTCCGATCTCGCCAGACATTCCGACTCAGGCCAAACCAGATCTGTGCAGTGCCGCGAGCTGCCAGGACCTACAATCAGTGCCGTGAGCTGCCAGGACCTACAATCAGTGCCATGAGCTGCCAGGACCAACAATCAGTGCTGTGAGCTGCCAGGACCTACAATCAGTGCCGCGAGCTGCCAGGACCAACAATCAGTGCCGCGAGCTGCCAGGACCTACAATCAGTGCCGTGAGCTGCCAGGACCTACAATCAGTGCCGCGAGCTGCCAGGACCAACAATCAGTGCCGCGAGCTGCCAGGACCTACAATCAGTGCCGCGAGCTGCCAGGACCTACAATCAGTGCCATGAGCTGCCAGGACCAACAATCAGTGCTGCGAGCTGCCAGGACCTACAATCAGTGCCGCGAGCTGCCAGGACCAACAATCAGTGCCGCGAGCTGCCAGGACCTACAATCAGTGCCGTGAGCTGCCAGGACCTACAATCAGTGCCGCGAGCTGCCAGGACCAACAATCAGTGCCGCGAGCTGCCAGGACCTACAATCAGTGCTGTGAGCTGCCAGGACCTACAATCAGTGCCGCGAGCTGCCAGGACCTACAATCAGTGCCGCGAGCTGCCAGGACCAACAATCAGTGCCGCGAGCTGCCAGGACCTACAATCAGTGCCGTGAGCTGCCAGGACCTACAATCAGTGCCGCGAGCTGCCAGGACCTACAATCAGTGCCGTGAGCTGCCAGGACCTACAATCAGTGCCGCGAGCTGCCAGGACCAACAGTCAGTGCTGTGAGCTGCCAGGACCTACAATCCAGGGCAGCCCAGTCTGAGGGTAAGTCAGCCACGTCCCCTGTTTACAGCACCAGCCAACCTAAACCAGGTCAGTGTAAAGGTCTTTGCCAAGCCAGGGAGAGTGTAAGTGGGGAGCGTTTGGGGAGTGGGGTCAGGTCAGGTCAGGTCCGGCCTGGGGTGGGCGGCTGGAGTCACGTCAGTTGTGGGGGGGAGGGGTGTTCATTTGGGCCTGGGGGGGTGGGGGGTGGGGGGAGGTGAGTCGAGTCAGGATGGATGGGGGAGGATGGGCTGGTCCTGGGGTCAGGGGGTAGTCGGTGGGCGGGGCTGCGTATTGGGGACTGGCCCATGAGGGGGTCATTGCTAAAGCTTCCCAGAAACTAGAGGTGGCATTTAACTCCTCGAACTCTTTCTGGGTAAATATTGTTGTTTCACAGTCAGAGTCCCCCAAAGTTGGTGATTTAAATCGGTTCCTGATGCAGAAGTTTGAACTTCCCAGGCAATTGCCATACAATCCTTACGTGGGAACCTCTGGGGGTGGGGGTAATTGGGTGAGGGTAATTGGGTGAGGGTGGTTGGGTGAGGGTAATTGGGTGAGGGTAATTGGGTGAGGGTAATTGGGTGAGGGTGGTTGGGTGAGGGTAATTGGGTGAGGGTAATTGGGTGAGGGTAATTGGGTGGAGGAGTGGTTGGGTGGAGGAGTGGGTGGTGGGGGGTTGTGTGGTGGGGCATCTTTGGGGTACCCACCAGATACAGACCCCTGGAGCTCGGAAGTTACAGCCCTGGTGCTTTTTCTTGCTTGAGGGAGATTGGAACTTGGAAACTTCATTTAACACAGGGCCTGTCTCAGCAGCTTTTACACTGGGGCTTCCATTGCTGATGCTCTTTGAAAGGGTCCATTGCATCAACAACAACTTGCATTTATATAACTTTAACTTAGTAAAACACTACACAAAAATGTTACCACACAGAAGATGACATGGAGCCACATAAAGAGATATCAGAAATAAACACAGGAAATGCTGGAAAAACTCAGCAGGTCTGGCAGCATCTGTGGAGAGAGGAACAGTTAACGTTTCAAGTCCGTATGACTCTTCCTCATACTAAAGAGATTCTATAGAGATATTTCAAAAGCTTGCTCAGGGAGTTAGTTTAAAGAATGTGTTAAAGGAGAGGAGAGGTGGAGACGACAAGAGGCACAGTGAGATCCCGGCACCCAGGCAGCTGAAGACACAGCCAAGTTGGTATTGAACTTGCTGCGGTGTCAGGATAAGGGAGATGGACATTTGCACAATGGGCTTCAACCACATTCCCCCATACCTCGCCTGACCTTTATGTGCTTCTAGTCTCACATAATGTGGATACGACACTGAGTAACCCCAGGAACTCTTACTCAGGACACCAGTAACCCCAGGAACTCTTATTCAGGACACCAGTAACCCCAGGAACTCTTATTCAGGACACCAGAATAAAAGACTTCAGAAGTTTGTTTGCCATTTATCCAGAAGATATCTCAATGCAAATTTTCATCCGATGATGTTTAGCCTTGACTTCAGTCCAGCTGTTCCTGGAAACCTCTAATGCTGATTATTCCAATGTTTACCTATGTATCACAATAAGAACAGGAATAGACCATTCGGCCCATCGAGCCTGTTCCTCCATTCAGGAGGATGAAGCTGATCTTGGGCTTCAACTCCACTTTCCCACCCACTCCCCATATCCCCTGAGACATCAAAGATCTACCTATCAGGTGTTTTCCTGGATGACCACCTACCTTCCACCCTCCATAGGCTTCAGCTCCCCAAAACCTGCTCTTCCAATCTTGATTTGCACCAGATCCCACTCATCCATGTCCCTAACCCTAACCCATATACCCCCTGACCTACATTGGCTCCAAGTTCAGAGAGCTTTGATTTTAAAATTCTCACCCTTCTTTTCAAACTCATGCCTTTGCTTCTCTCTATCTCTGCCCTACAGCCTCCATATTCTTTGTGTTCCTTCAATCCTGGGCTCCACACTTACAGTAGGATGTCAAGGCCTTGGAGAGGGTACAGAGGAGATTTACTCTCCCACCAGTGTCTTCTTCTCCATGTTATTTCTTACCTCCACCCATATGGATTCTGCATCTCCTGATCCAAGGCCATTTCTTGCTATCGTACCTATGCACTGAAGTGTGCTTTGGGCTGCAGTAGACTGCTTAAGTTGGAGTTTGGTGTCTGAGGGAATTAAGGGTTAATTTCTAGCTAAAGTCTAGTCTTTAATTTAGTAGTTTGGGTTGGAAGAAGGTGAGTTTTAGACCAGCTTTAAAATAGGGTTTATACAAGCTCTGCTTGCAGCTGCAGCTAGTTAATTAGATAACTGGCTTAAACAGGTTTTCAAAGGCTAGATTCAGAGAGTATAACAACAGGCCATCTTACAGTACTGACTTTGTCTGTGCTGGAGTGCTGCTTTGGGCTGCAGTAGAGTGCTTAAGTTGGAGTTTGGTGACTGAGGGAGATGTACTTGCTATAGAGGGAGTGCAGCGAAGGTTTACCCGATTGATTCCTGGGATGGCAGCACTGACATATGAGGAGAGATTGAGTCAATTAGGATTATATTCGCTGGAGTTCAGAAGAATGAGGGGGGATCTCATAGAAACCCATACATTTCTAACAGGACTAGACAGGGTAGATGCAGGAAGGATGTTCCCAATGGTGGGGGGTCCAGAACCAGGGATCACAGTCTGAGGATATGGGGTAGACCATTTAGGACTGAGATGAGGAGAAATTCCTTCACCCAGAGAGCGGTGAGCCTGTGGAATTCGTTACCACAGAAAGTAGTTGAGGTCAAAACATTGTATGTTTTCAAGAAGGAGTTAGATATAGCTCTTGGGGTGAAAGGGATCAAAGGGTATGGGGAGAAAGCGGGAGCAGGCTATTGAGTTGGATGATCAGCCATGATCATAATGAATGGGGGAGCAGGCTCGAAGGGCCGAATGGCCTCCTCCTGCTCCTAGTTTCTATGTTTCTATTCCATCTTGTACAAACAAAGCTACCCCACCATCCTTTCCTTCTTGCCTGTCCTTTCGAAAAGTCACATACCCTGAATATTTAGTTCCCAGCTTTGATCTCCTTGTAACCATGTATTCTTAATGGCTTTAAGGTCATACCATCAACCTCAATTTGTGCCATTAATTCATTTATTTTGTTCCAAATACTACATGCATTTAAGTAAAGAACCATTAATTTTGCCTTTTTACCATTTTTCTCCCTTTGACTCTATTTGCTGCTGTTATCTTAATGTTTTTTTTATTCATTCATGGGATGTGGGTGTCACTGGCTGGGCCAGCATTTATTGCCCATCCCTAGTTGCCCTTGAGAAGGTGGTGGTGAGCTGCCTTCTTGACCCGCTGCAGTCCATGTGGTGTAGGTACACCCACAGTGCTGTTAGGGAGGGAGTTTCAGGATTTTGACCCAGTGACAGTGAAGGAACGGTGATATATTTCCAAGTCAGGATGGTGAGTGACTTGGAGGGGAACTTCCAGGTGGTGGTGTTCCCATCTATCTGCTGCCCTTGTCCTTCTAGATGGTAGTGCTCATGGGTTTGGAAGGTGCTGTTGAAGGAGCCTTGGTGAGTTCCTGCAGTGCATCTTGTAGATGGTACACACACTGCTGCTACTGTGCGTCGGTGGTGGAGGGAGTGAATGTTTGTGGATGTGGTGCAAATCAAGTGGGCTGCTTTATCCTGGATGGTGTCAAGCTTCTTGAGTGTTGTCGGAGCTGCACTCATGCAGACAAGTGAGGAGTATTCCATCACACTCCTGACTTGTGCCTTGTAGATGGTGGACAGGCTTTGGGGAGTCAGGAGGTGGGTTACTCGTCACATGATTCCTAGCCTCTGACCTGCTCTTGTAGCCATGATATTTATATGGCTAGTCCAGTTCAGTTTCTGATCAATGGTAATCCCCAGGTTGTTGATAGTGGGGCATTTGATGATAGCAATGCCATTGAACATCAAGAGGCAATGGTTGGGTTCTCTCTTGTTGGAGATGGTCATTGCCTGACACTTGTCTGGTGCAAATGTTACTTGCCACTTGTCAGCCCAAGCCTGGATATTGTTCAGGTCTTGCTGCATTTGGACATGGACTGCTTCAGTATCTGAGGAGTTGTGAATGGTGCTGAACATTGTGCAATCATCAGCGAACATCCCCACTTCTGACCTTATGATGGAAGGAAGGTCCATATATTTTGTAAAGTGGGTGATCACAGTGCTCATTGCCTAGATGGCCTCCTTCAAAGTCCATGCCAGAATGTGCACCCCCTCTGGTATCTCCACAAACCTTGTTCTGCATCTGCTGCCTGACAGTTGGCTCCAGAGGCTCATCACTGGGTTGGGGCTCAGCAGCGAGTTTGTCACCAGCACTCCTGCAACAGCCAGCGGTCTGCTCCCTCTCAGTCTCCAGCAGCTGTATGTGTGGCTGTGATGTGGTTTTACCAGTGTCTATACCCTTTGCAGCCTAGGTGGACATACCTCCTGAGTGCTGGTGTTTGGTGTGGAAGGAGGATGTGACACTGCACTGCCTGACGCTTCCTCTTCCTCCTCCGAGGTTAGAGTCAGAACCTCGGGATTAGTGTCAGCAGCTGCCAATGATGCCAATGTAGAAAATGAAAGGAAAGAGAGTTGGGGCAGATTCATCCTTCAAGGTAGGTGAGCTGAGACAGGTTTCTTCATTACAAACTCTGGAAGCATTGGGAGATGTGACTCAATGTTTGAACCTTACACCAGTAAACATGGAGGTTCCTTCATCCATGAGGCATAAAAGCTTTCATAATCAAAAACCATCAGTGAGTAATTCCTGACAGCTTTCCCAGCCTCATGGATTCTCCCCTTCCCAGCTCTCTCAACACATCTTTGCTTCAAATATAAAGATGCGACCCTGCACTCTCATCACCCTGAGGCCTTCCTCCTGTCTCACCTCAACCAAAGGCCCAGTTCCAATCTTTGGCTGCCAACTCTAGTACCTCCTCCTGCATGGCAGTCAATATGCTCAGGTTTGGCACAACACCTCTGGCCATCTTTCTCTGCCTGGCGTTATGTGCCCTCTTCTCCTGCAATTAACGGGGGAAACTGTAATGATGATAATGCTGTGCTTTAATCATGCTTTCCATTATGTACTCTGTCAGCAGCAGCACACGTTTGCCAACTAACAGGTGTCTAATTTTCCCTACCCATTCCACAAAGCCCACTGACATGATGAGTGACATGTGTGCATCATTCCACCTTCTACCTTGACAACACACAAGGCGATCCCAAAATGGACCCAGAACATAACCTTCCATAACCTTCAGCTTCATTGAGGTTGTTTGTGAGCCTTGGTGCATGGGAGTCTGGATATACTCCTGACTAAAAATGACACAGAGAGTGGTGGGGACTTCAGTTTAACTTTAGGAAAGAGAGTTTAAAATGGCAAGACTTCAGGATAAAGAGGCTAAAACAGTGAGATTTCAGGGGAGAGGTTAAAACAGCAAGAGTCAAGTAGAAGTAAGGGGAAAATAAAAGCAAGGATCCACATTCTATTTAGTTAAGATATGTCTGGGGAGCTCAGTCCTGTGATTTGCCTTCCTGTTTTTGCTACCAAGGTGGATAACCTCACATTTATCCACATTATACTGCGTCTATCAAGCATTTGCCCACTCACTCAGCTTGTCCAAATCACACTGAAGCATCTCTGCATCCACCTCACAGCTCACCCTCCCACCCAGCTTTGTGTCATCTGCAAATGTGGAGATATTACATTTAATTCCCTCATCTAAATCATTAATATATATTGTGAATAACTGGCGTCCCAGCACCGATCCCTGCGGTACCCCACTAGTCACTGCCTGCCATTCGGAAAAAGACCCGTTTATTCCTACTCTTTGTTTCCTGTCTGCCAACCAGTTTTCTATCCATCTCAATACACTACCCCCAATCCCATGTGCTTTAATTTTACACGCTAATCTCTTATGTGGGACTTTGTAGAAAGCCTTCTGAAAGTCCAAATAAACCACATCCACTGGCTCCCCCTCATCAACTCTACTCGTTACATCCTCAAAAAATTCCAGTAGATGTGTCAAGCATGGTTTCCCTTTCGTAAATCCATGCTGACTCTGTCCGATTCTGCCACTGTTTTCCACGTGCTCAGCTATTAAATCTTTTATAATGGACTCTAGAATTTTCCCCATTATTGATGTCAGGCTGACTGGTCTATAATTCCCTGTTTTCTCTCTGCTCCCTTTTTAAATAGTGGGATTACATTAGTTACCTTCCAATCTGTAAGAATTCTTCCAGAGTCTATAGAATCTCGGAAGATGACCACCAATGCATCCATTATTTCTAGGGCCACTTCCTTCAGTACTCTGGGATGTAGATTATCAGGCCCCAGGGATTTATCGGCCTTCAATCCCATCAATTTCCCCAACACCATTTCCCTACTAATACTGATTTATTTCAGTTCCTCCATCTCACTAAACCCTGTGTTCCCCAACATTTCTGGTATGTTATTTGTGTCGTCCTTTGTGAAGACAGAACCAAAGAATGTATTTCCTCCCTTCTTGAATAACAGTACCACATTGGCTGTCCTCCAGTCCTCTGGCACCTCTCCTGTGGCCAGAGAGGTATTGAAAATTATTGCCAGTACCTCTGCTATCTCCTCCCTTGCCTCACTCAAACGCCTGGGATACATTTCATCTGGGCCTGGAGATTTATCTACTTTTAAGCCTGCCAGACCACTTAGAACCTCTTCCTTTTCTATGCTAATTTCTTTAATTATATCACAGTCCTTCTGCCTGATTTCCATACCCAAGTCTTCCCTCTCACTTGTGAACACCGACACCAAGTATTCATTTAGAACCCTACCTACATCTTCCAGCTCCATGCACCAATTACCACTATGGTCTTTAATGGGCCCTGCTCTTTCCCAAGTTATCCTCTTATTCTTAATGTACTTGTAAACTAACTGGATTTTCCTTCATTTTACCTGCCAATGATTTTTCATGCCCCCTTTTTGCTCTCCTAATTTTCTTTTTAAGTTCCCCCCTACACATTCTATACTCCTCTAGGGCTTCCGCTGTTTTGAGCCCTTGGTATCTGCCATAAGCCTCTCTTTTTCTCTTTATCCAATCCTGTATATCCCATGACATCCAGGGCTCCCTGGATTTGTTGGTCCCACGCTTTGTCTTTACTGGAATATGTTGGTCCTGTACTCTCCCTATTTCCTTCTTGAATGAGTCCCATTGTTCTGATGCAGATTTACCAAAAAGTAGCTGCTCCTAGTCCACTCTGGTCAAATCATATCTGATCTTATTAAAATCGGCCTTCCCCCAATTTAGAACTCTGATTTCAGGCCCATCCTTGTCCTTTTCCATAACAACCTTGAATCTAACGGAGTTATGATCACCATCTGCAAAACGCTCCCCCACTGATATCTCTACCACTTGCCCAGCTTCATTTCCTAAAATTAAGTCCAGGACTGCCCCGTCTCTTATAGGACCTTCTACGGACTGGCTTAAAAAGCTCTCCTGGATGCACTTTAAGAATTCTGCTCCCTCTAAACCTATCACATTTACCTCTGGAAGGATATACTTGCCACAGAGGGAGTGCAACAAATGTTCTTTAGACTGATTCCTGGGATGGTGGGATTGGCCTATGAGGAGAGATTAAGGAAAGTAGGCCAATATTCCCCAGAGTTTCAAAGAATAAGGAGTAATTTTGTTGAAGCATACAAAATTCTTACAACGTGTTTTAAAGTTGTTTGGCATCTCAGTGAGAGATCTGGAGGTTTATGTGGCTGAACATAAACCGTTTATTGCTAACCCATAACCATTTACATAACTCCAAGGTATAGCCCTCTCTAGATGCGATCATCATGCCAATATCTCTCAGGCCCTTTCTGCACCTATCTGTCCATTACCATGTGCCTCTCTATATCATACTGTGGGAGGTACTGTTCTCGAGTACCACATTAACCCTTGCTATGCCAAAAACCCTTATGCTCCACCTCCTCCCAAATCTTTGCCCAAAACTTTAGCAGTACAATCGTTCTTTACGTGCTACCCCCTCTTCCCCTCCAGCCACCCTCAAATCTCTGACTTTATAAATTCAGACTGTCTGGAGGCTTTAAGACTCTTCCACATCTTGGTCTCTTTCCACTCGGAGGATTGGTAGTCTCAGTTGTTCTGGGCTGACTTTATTGGTTTGGAGTTGAAATTGTGGTACTTGGTGTTTTAAATATTCGGGTTTCAACATCTGGTTCCATCCTTGTGCACTTTAGTGTTGTGTTTTTCTTTGCTGACAATCCATCGTCTTCAATCCGATATGATTGGCTTATCCCATTCCTCCCAGAGGGAAGATTCACTCTCTTCATTCACCGAGGGGACTCAGGTTTTCTTTCTCTGCAAGCCTGCCATGTTCTCCCTGAATGTCGACATTTCAAAAATAGAACCTTAATTTCCACCTGTTTGATACAGTCACCCAAATATTTGTTTACTCTCTTATTTTCCAATTCTTTTCCAAGTTTATGAATCTTTTCATTCAGCTCAGCAGCTGCTCTGGTGTGTTCAGTGGTCTTTGTTTGTGAGTTATCTGTGGAATCCTTATGCAAACTTAACAACATCACCTGGGCATGAAGTCCCTTCAGGAACCTTTCATCCATGGTCATTGGCTTTTCCAGACTGTGCACCCCACCATTCACCTTCTTCAGGTTGGATTGAAGTTCAAGAATTTCATCAGTTTTGGTTGTTAATTCCATATTCAACCAACTGTTCTGATTCTTCAGTAATTCCTTCAAGCTCGCACTCTGTAATTTTATTTCTGCTAATTGTTTCTGAGACCCTTCACGCTCTTTTGTGAGAACTTCTACTTTATCATGTAATTGTTCAACTTTTTATTGATGTGCTGGCTTCTTGGTTTTCATTTCAGCCATTTCATTTTTCAATAACTCAATGGTTCTCAATAAGTTTGAGGAATCCAATGCTTTTCCTTCTAGTTCCTTGATTCTCAGTATCAGATTTACATTTTCCAATCTTATTTCTTTCCTTTCTCTCTCTGCCTGCTGAAGAGTTTTGTCCTTCATTTTAGTTTCACTAGGACCAGGTCTATTGCTGGTGAAGTTATACCTTGTTTCAGCTTGAATTGTGCTTCTCATTGCTTCAGTATCGGCTCACAGCTTGGAAATCTCTGCGGCTTGCCCTCTCAATGCCTCCTCTTGTCCATTCAGCCGGCCCTTCAGCTATTCAGTCTTTTGTACATCTTGGCTTCCTCCTGGAATATTGAGCATTGCTAAATCTTCTGTGAAAACTGGTTCTTCAGTTCATTCAGAGTGACATTAAATAGATTTTGCTTCTCTTCATAATTTTTCAGAGGAACAAACTTTGACCTGAGGGATCCTTGTAGCGTGTGAAGGTCCTTCAATAGGTTTTCCTTTTGTTTGAAATATTCAATCATTTCGCCTTGAGTTTCCTTGTAATTCAACAGAGTCTTCTTGACTTTGTTCCACAGTTCTCCCATTCTGCTGTTCAAGACAGCCTTCATTTCTTCATGCTGCTGAAGGGTTATGTATTCCTTTTGCATTTGAACTTGAAGGATAATTAACTGTTCTTTCAACTGTTTATTTTCTTCTTGACCTCTTGCTAGCTCTATACTCTAGTGCATTGCTTTGACACTACAGATAGTTCCAACTCAGTTTTTTTTTTAAACTCCTCAGGGTTTTCCAGGATCACATATTGATTCTCCAAAGAGTCTTTCAGGGCAGTGATTTCTTTGAATACCTTTTCTACCTGCTGCTGTGTATTGCTGTACTTCTGTTTGAATTTTTCCAACTCAGCTTCGATGTAAACATTTCCCTATGCAATAGCTTCTTTTGGTTTTACCAGTTTTGTTGCTTCTGTGTAACATCAGATAACTTTCCTTCATTCACAGCCATCTGCTCACTCCACAGTGCCCAACCTGCTGTTGCAGATTGGGTATTGTGTCAGAATTTCAAAAAAACTCTCATTTTATGCCTTTTGGCTACTCCTCAGTCTCTTATTTCCTCTGCACTAAAATCTTCAACTCATGCACTTCATTGTACTGACACAGTCTGTGACAAGCTTGTGTTTTGCTTGGGTATTGCCTCTCTCAGCCTGGAATCTCCTTGCCCTAAGGTGCTGTACTAGTGGTGTTCTAGACCTTGTTTAATGTCTGCATTCTCCACAACTTGGAGTTTAAAATATTTGTCAAAGCATTATCATATCTCACCAAATGTGACTGAGGATTCATTTATACATTGTATAATAATTACATTGTCAGCTAATTCACCAGATAAGTAGCAGAATGTATTAGCGTGAACTTCGTCTGATTTCCTGCTGAATCCTGCTAACTCCTGTAATCTACAAAATTACTTCTTCAACACACCAAATTTTGCATCTAATTTTGTCCTTGCGTGGGTTCAAATTGGTCTGGTATTTAACTATCCGTGGATATTTTTCACAACGAGAGAGCACAGTTTCTTCTTACTTCTGAGATGATACAACAGTTCCCATTCTCCCTATAATAATAAATGTACCACAGTACACATTCTCCCCTGTAATAATAAACGTACTAGAGAACCCATTCTCCCTATAATAATAAATGTACCACAGTACACATTCTCCCCTGTAATAATAAATGTACCATAGTACACATTCTCCCCTGTAATAATAAACGTACTAGAGAACCCATTCTCCCCTATAATAATAAACGTACCACTGTACCCATGCTCCCCATAATAATAAACGTTACACAGTACACATTCTCCCCTATAATAATAAATAATAATAAATAATATTTATTATTATAGGGGAGAATGGGTACTGTGGTACATTTATTATTATAGGGGAGAATGGGTACTGTAGAACGGTTATTATTATAGGGGAGAATGGGTACTGTGGTACATTTATTATTATAGGGGAGAATGGGTACTGTAGAACGGTTATTATTATAGGGGAGAATGGGTACTGTGGTACATTAAATATTATAGGGGAGAATGTGTACTGCTGTATGTTGATTACTTTAGGGGAGAATGGGTACTGTGTTACATTTATTACTATAGTGGAGAATGGGTACTGTGGTATGTTTATTATTATAGGGGAGATGGGAACTGTGGTATGTTTATTATTATAGGGGAGATGGGAACTGTGGTACGTTTATTATTATAGAGGAGATGGGTCCTGTGGTATATTTATTATTAATGGGGAGATGGTGTACTGTGGTACGTTTATTATTTTAGGGGAGAATGGGTACTGTGGTACACATATCATTAAAGGAGAGAATGGGTACTGTGGTACATTGATTAGTATAGGGGAGAATGGGAACTGTGGTACGTTTATTATTACAGGGGAGAATGGGTACTGTGGTACATGTATTATTAGAGGGGACACTGGGCAGTGGCACGTTTATTTTATACAGAGAATGGGTACTGTGGTATGTTTATTATTATAGGGGAGAATGGGTACTGTGTTACATTTATTATAGGGGAACATGGGTACTGTGTTACGTTTATTATTATAGGGGAGAATGGGTACTGTGGTATGTTTATTATTATAGGGGAGAATGGGTACTGTGTTACATTTATTATAGGGGAGCATGGGTACTGTGTTACGTTTATTATTATAGGGGAGAATGGGTACTGTGGTACGTTTACTATTATAGGGGAGAATACGTACTGTGGTACATTTATTATTATAGGGGAGAATGGGTACTGTGGTACATTTATTATTATAGGGGAGATGTGTACTGTGGTACATTTATTATTATAGTGGAGAATGGGTACTGTGGTATATTTATTAGTATAGGGGAGAATGGGTACTGTGGCACGTTTATTATTACACGGGAAAATGGGTACTGTGGTACATTTATTATTATAGGGGAGAATGGGTACTGTGGTATATTTATTAGTATAGGGGAAAATGGGTACTGTGGTACATTTATTATTATAGGGGAGGTTGGGTACTGTGGTATATTTATTAGTATAGGGGAAAATGGGTACTGTGGTACATTTATTATAGGGGAGCATGGGTTCTCTGGTACGTTTATTATTATAGGGGAGAATGGGAACCGTGTTACATTTATTATTACAGGGGAGAATGGGTACTGTGGTACATTTATTATTATATGGAAGAGTGGGTACTGTGTTATTTTTATTATTATAGGGGAGAATGGGTACCGTTGTACATTTATTATTATAGAGGAGAAAGTGTACTGTGGTACTTTATTATTATAGGGGAGAATGGGTACAGCGGTACATTTATACCAATTCTCCCCTGCAATAATAAACGTACAACAGTACCCATTCTCCCCTATAATGATAAACATACCTCAGTACATATTCCCCACTATAACAATAAATGCAACACAGTACCCATCACCTCTATAATAATAAACGTACCACAGTAACCATTCTCCCCTATAATAATAAATATACCTCAGAACCCATTCACCCCTATAATAATAAATATACCACAATACCCTTTCTCCCATATAATAATAAAAGTACCACAGTAAACATTCTGCCCTATAATAATAAACATACCACAGTACCCATTCTCCTCTGTAATAATACATGTACCACAGTACCCATTCTCCCCTAAAATAATAGATGTACCACATTTCCATTCTCCCTATAATAATAAATGTAACACATTACCAATTCTCCCCTATAATAATAAACGTACCACAGTACCCATTCTCCTCTATACTAATAAGTGTACCACAGTACGCATTCTCCCCTATAATAATAAATATACCACAGTACCGATTCTCCCCAAAAATAATAAACGTACCACATTACCCATTCTCCCCTATAATAATAAACATACCACAGTACCCATTCTCCCCTATAATAATAAATGTACCACAGTACCCATTCTCCCCTATAATAATAAATGTACCACAGTACCTATTCTCCCTATAATAATAAATGTACCACATTACCAATTCACCCCTATAATAATAAATGAACCACAGTAACCCTTCTCCCCAATAATAATAAACATACCACATTACCCATTCTCCTCTATAATAATACATGTACCACAGTACCCATTCTCCCCTATAGTAATAAGTGTACCACAGTACGCATTCTCTCCTATAATAATAAATATACCACAGTACCCATTCTCCCCAAAAATAATAAACGTACCACAGTACCCATTCTCCCCTATAATATTAAATGTACCATAGTACCGATTCTCCACAATAATAATAAATGTACCACAGTACCCAGTCTCCCCTAAAATAATAAATGAACCACAGTATCCATTCTCCCCTATAATAATTAATGTACCACGGTACCCATTCTCCCATATAATAATCAGCGTACTGCAGTACCATTTCTCCCCTGTAATAATAAACGTACCACAGTACCCATTCTCCCCTATAATAATAAACATACCACAGTACCCATTCTCCCCTATAATAATAAATGAACTAGAGTACCCATTCTCCCCAAAAATAATAAACATACAACAGTACACATACTCCCCTGTAATAATAAATGTACCACAGTACCCATTCTCCCCTATAATAATAAACGTACCAAAGTAACGTTTCTCCCCTATAATAATAAATGTACCACAATACCCATTCTCCCGTGTAATAATAAACGTACCACAGTACCCATTCTCCCGTGTAATAATAAACGTACCACAGTACCCATTCTGCCTGTAATAATAAACGTACCACAGTACCCATTCTGCCTGTAATAATAAACGTACCACAGTACTTATTCTCCCTTATAATAATAAACGTACCACAGTACCCATTCTCCCGTGTAATAATAAACGAACCACAGTACCCATTCTGCCCTTTAATAATAAACGTGCCACTGCCCAGTCTCCCCTATAATAATAAATGTTCCACAGTACCCATTCTCCCCTATAATAATAAATGTACCACAGTACCCATTCTCCCCTATAATAATAAATGTACCACAGTACCCATTCTCCCCTATAATAATAAATGTACCACAGTACCCATTCTCCCCAATAATAATAAATGTACCACAGTACCCATTCTCCCCTATAATAATAAACGTACCACAGTACCCATTCTCCCCTATAATAATAAACGTACCACATTACCCATTCTCCCCTATAATAATAAATGTACCACAGTACCCATTCTCCCCTAAAATAATAAATGTACCACATTTCCATTTTCCCCTATAATAATAAATGTACCACAGTAAAAATTCTCCCCTGTAATAATAAATGTACCACAGTACCTATTCTCCCTATAATAATAAATGTACCACATAACCAATTCTCCCCTATAATAATAAATAAACCACAGTAACCCTTCTCCCCTTTAATAATAAACGTACCACAGTACCCATTCGCCTCTATAATAAAAAACGCACCACAGTACACATTCTCCTCTATAATAATACATGTACCACAGTACCATTTCTCCCATATAATAATAAATGTACCACAGTACCCATTCTCCACTATAATAATAAATGTACCACAGAACCCATTCATCCTATAATAATAAATATACCACAGTACCCTTTCTCCCATATAATAATAAATGTACCACAGTAAACAGTCTCCCCTATAACAATAAACATACCACAGTACCCATTCTCCAATATAGTAATAAATGTACCACAGTACCCATTCTCCCCTATAATAATAAATGTACCACAGTACCCATTCTCCCCTATAACAATAAACATACCACAGTACCCATTCTCCAATATAATAATAAACGTACCACAGTACCCATTCTCCCCTATACTAATAAATGTACCACAGTACCCATTCTCCCCTATACTAATAAATGTACCACAGTACCCATTCTCCCCTATAATAATAAACGTACCACAGTATCCATTCTCCCCTAAAATAATAAACGAACCACAGTATCCATTCACCCCTATAATAATTAATGTACCACAGTAGCCATTCTCCCATATAATAATAAACGTACCAGAGTACCATTTCTCCCCTGTAATAATAAACATACCAAAGTACCCATTCCCCCTATAATAATAAACGTACCACAGTACCTATTCTCCCTATAATAATAAATGTATCACATTACCAATTCTCCCCTTTAATAATAAATGAACCACAGTAACCCTTCACCCCTATAATAATAAACGTGCCACTGCCCATTCTCCCCTATAATAATAAACGTACCATAGAACCCATTCTCCACTATAATAATAAATGTACCATTGTACCCATTTTCCACTATAATAATAATTGTACCACAGTACCCATTCTCCCCAAAAATAATAAACGTACAACAGTACCCATTCTCCCCTATAATAATAAATGTACTACGGTTCCCATTCTCCCCTATAATAATAAACATACCACAGTACCCATTCGCCCCTATAATAATAAACGTACCACAGTACCCATTCGCCTCTATAATAAAAAACGTACCACAGTACCCATTCTCCCCTATACAAATAAGTGTACCACATTACCCATTCTCCCATGTAATAATAGACGTACGACAGTACCCATTCTGCCATTTAATAATAAACGTGCCATTGCCCAGTCTCCCCTATAATAATAAACGTACCATAGAACGCATTCTCCACTATAATAATAAATGTATCACGGTAACCATTATCCCCTATAATAATAACTGTACCATAGAACCCATTATCCCCTATAATAATAAACGTACCACAGTACACATTCTCCCCTAAAATAATAAATGTCCCACAGTACCCATTCTCCCCTATAATAATAACTGTACCACAGTACCCATTCTGGTCAAAAGTAATAAACGTACCACAGTACCCATTTTCCACTATAATAATAAATGTCCCACAGTACCCATTCTCCCCTATAATAATAAATATACTAGAGTACCCATTCTCCCCAAAAATAGTAAACGTACAACAGTACCCAATCTCCCCTATAATAATAAATGTACTACGGTTCCCATTATCCCCTATAATAATAAACGTACCACAGTACCCATTCTCCCCTATAATAATAAACGTACCACAGTACCCATTCGCCCCTATAATAATAAACGTACCACAGTACCCATTCGCCTCTATAATAAAAAACGTACCACAGTACCCATTCTCCCCTATACAAATAAGTGTACCACATTACCCATTCTCCCATGTAATAATAGACGTACGACAGTACCCATTCTGCCATTTAATAATAAACGTGCCATTGCCCAGTCTCCCCTATAATAATAAACGTACCATAGAACGCATTCTCCACTATAATAATAAATGTATCACGGTAACCATTATCCCCTATAATAATAACTGTACCATAGAACCCATTATCCCCTATAATAATAAACGTACCACAGTACACATTCTCCCCTAAAATAATAAATGTCCCACAGTACCCATTCTCCCCTATAATAATAACTGTACCACAGTACCCATTCTGGTCAAAAGTAATAAACGTACCACAGTACCCATTTTCCACTATAATAATAAATGTCCCACAGTACCCATTCTCCCCTATAATAATAAATATACTAGAGTACCCATTCTCCCCAAAAATAGTAAACGTACAACAGTACCCAATCTCCCCTATAATAATAAATGTACTACGGTTCCCATTATCCCCTATAATAATAAACGTACCACAGTACCCATTCTCCCCTATAATAATAAACGTACCACAGTACCCATTCTCCCATAAAAGAATCAACATACCACAGTACACATTCTCCCCTATAATATTTAATGTACCACAGTACACATTCTCCCCAATAATAATAAATGTACCACAGTACCCATTCACCCCTATAATAATAACTGTACCACAGTACCCATTCTCCCCTATAATAATAAACATACCTCAGTACATATTCTCCACTATAAATATAAATGTCCCACCGTACCCATCTCCTCTATAATAATAAATGTACCACAGTAACCATTCTCCCCTATAATAATAAATATACCACAGAACCCATTCTCCCAAATAATAATAAATGTACCACAGTAAACATTCTCCTCTATAATAATAAACATACCACAGTACCCATTCTCCTCTGTAATAATAAATGTACCACAGTACCCATTCTCCAATATAATAATAAATGTACCACAGTACCCATTCTCCCCTATACTAATAAATGTACCATAGTACCATTCTCCCTTATAATAATAAATGTACCAAAGTTTCCATTCTCCCCTAAAATAATAAACGAACCACAGTATCCATTCACCCCTATAATAATTAATGTACCACGGTACCCATTCTCCCATATAATAATAAACGTACCAGAGTACCATTTCTCCCCTGTAATAATAAATGTACCACAGTACCCATTCTCCTCTGTAATAATAAATGTACCACAATACCCATTCTCCCATATAATAATAAATGTACCACAGTAAACATTATCCCCTATAATAATAAATGTACCACATTACCCATTCTCCGCTATTATAATAAATGTACCACAGTACCCATTCTCCCCTATAATATTAAATGTACCACAGTACCCATTCTACACAAAAATAATAAACGTAAAACAGTACCCATTCGCCTCTATAATAAAAAACGCACCACAGTACACATTCTCCTCTATAATAATACATGTACCACAGTACCCTTTCTCCCATATAATAATAAATGTACCACAGTACCCATTCTCCACTATAATAATAAATGTACCACAGAGCCCATTCATCCTATAATAATAAATGTACCACAATACACTTTCTCCCCTATAATAATAAATGTACCACAGTAAACAGTCTCCCCTATAACAATAAACATACCACAGTACCCATTCTCCTCTGTAATAATAAATGTACCACAGTACCCATTCTCCAATATAATAATAAATGTACCACAGTACCCATTCTCCCCTATACTAATAAATGTACCATAGTACCCATCTCCCTTATAATAATAAATGTACCAAAGTTTCCATTCTCCCCTAGAATAATAGACGAACCACAGTATCCATTCACCGCTATAATAATTAATGTACCACGGTACCCATTCTCCCATATAATAATAAACGTACCAGAGTACCATTTCTCCCCTGTAATAATAAATGTACCACAGTACCCATTCTCCCATATAATAATAAATGTACCACAGTACCCATTTTCCCCTGTAATAATAACTGTACCACAGTACCTGTTCTCCCTATAATAATAAATGTATCACATTACCAATTCTCCCCTATAATAATAAATGAACCACAGTAACCCTTCGCCCCTATAATAATAAACATACGACAGTACCCATTCGCCTCTATAATAAAAAACGCACCACAGTGCCCATTCTCCCCTATACAAATAAGTGTACCACATTACCCATTCTCCCGTGTAATAATAGACGTACGACAGTACCCATTCTGCCATTTACTAATAAACGTGCCACTGCCCAGTCTCCCCTATAATAATAAACGTACCAAAGTACCCATCTCCCCTGTAATAATAAACATACCACACTACCCATTCTCCGCTGTAGTAATAAATGAAACGCAGTACCCATTCTCCCATAAAAGAATCAACATACCACAGTACACATTCTCCCCTATAATATTTAATGTACCACAGTACACATTCTCCCCTATAATAATAATCGTAACAGAGTACCCATTTTCCCCTATAATAATAACTGTACCACAGTACGCATTCTCCCCTATAATAATAAACATACCGCAGTACATATTCTCCACTATAAAAATAAATGTCCCACAGTACCCATCTCCTCTATAATAATAAATGTACCACAATACCCATTCTCCCATATAATAATAAATGTACCACAGTAAACATTCTCCCCTATAATAATAACCATACCACATTACCCATTCTCCCCTACAATAATAAATGTACCACAGTACCCATTCTCCATAAAAATAATAAACATAAAACAGTACTCATTCTCACCTATAATAATAAATGTACCACAGTACCCATTCTGACCTATAATACTAAATGTACAACAGTACCTATTCTCCCCTGTCATAATAAATGTAACAAAGTACTCATTCTCCCCTAAAATAATACATGTACCACATTTCCATTTTCCCCGATAATAATAAATGTACCACAGAACCCATTCATCCTATAACAATAAACATACCACAGTACCCATTCCCCTCTATAATAATAAAGGTACCACAGTAAACATTCTCCCCTATAATAAATGTAACACAGTACCCATTCTCCCCTATAATATTAAATGTACCACAGTACCCATTCTCCACAAAAATAATAAACGTAAAACAGTACTTATTCTCACCTATAATAATAAACGTACCACAGTACACATTCTCCCCTGTCATAATAAATGTAACAAAGTACCCATTCTCCCCTAAAATAATACATGTACCACATTTCCATTTTCCCCGATAATAATAAATATATCACAGTACCCATTCTCCCTATAATTTTATATGTATCACATTAGCAATTCTCCCCTATAATAATAAATTATCAACAGTACCCATTCTCCCCTATAATAATAAACGTACCACAGTACCCATTCTCCACAAAAATAATAAACGTAAAACAGTACTCATTCTCCCCTATAATAATAAATGTACCACATTAACAATTCTCCCCTATAATAATAAATGAACCACAGTAACCCTTCTCCCCTATAATAATAAACGTACCACAGTACCCTTTCGCCTCTATAATAAAAAACGCACCACAGTACCCATTCTCCCCTATACTAATAAGTGTACCACAGTACGCATTCTGCCTTATAATAATAAATAAACCACAGTACCCATTCGCCCCAAAAATAATAAACGTACCACAGTACCTATTCTCCCCTATAATAATAAATGTACCACAGTACCCATTCTCCCCTATAATAATAAATATACCACAGTACCCATTCTCCCCTATAATAATAAATGTACCACAGTACCCATTCTCCCCTATAATAATAAATATACCACAGTACCCATTCTCCCCTATAATAATAAACGTGCTACTGCCCAGTCTCCACTATAATAATAAACGTACCAAAGTACCCATTCTCCCCTGTAATAATAAATGTAACACTGTACACATTCTCCCCCAAAATAAAAAACGTACAACAGTATGCATTCTCCACTATAATAATAAACGTACCAAAGTACCCATCTCCTCTATAATAATAAACATACCACAGTACCCATTCTCCGCTACAGTAATAAATGTAACACAGTACCCATTCTCCCCAATAATAATAAATGTACCACAGTACCCATTCTCCCCTATAATAATAAATGTACCACAGTACCTATTCTCCCCTATAATAATAACTGTACTACAATACCCATGCTCCCCCAAAATAATAAACGTACCACAGTACCCATTCTCCCCTATAATAATAAATGTAACACAGTACCCATTCTCCCCTATAATAATAAACATACCACAGTACCCATTCTCCCTTATAATAATAAATGTACCAGAGTACACATTCTCCCCTATAATAATAAATGTACCACAGTACCCATTCTCCCCTATAATAATAAATGTACCACAGAACCCATTCTGCCAATAATAATAAATGTACTACAGTACCCATTCTCCCCTATAATAATAAACGTGCTACTGCCCAGTCTCCACTATAATAATAAATGTACCACAGTACCCATTCTCCACTATAATAATAACTGTACTACAGTACCCATGCTCCCCCAAAATAATAAACGTACCACAGTACACATTCTCCCCTATAATAATAATAAATGTACCAGAGTAACCATTCTCCCCATAATAATAAACTAATTCAGTACCCATTCTCCATAACATTGTAAATGTACTACAGTACCCATCACCTCTATAATAACAAACATACCACAGTACCCATCTCCCCTATAATAATAAATGTACCACAGTACCCATTCTCAGCTATAATAATACATGTAACACAGTACCCATTCTCCCCTAAAATAATCAAAATACCACAGTACACATTCTCCCCTATAATAATAACTGTACCACAGTACCCATTCTCCCCTATAATAATAAACATACCTCAGTACATATTGTCCACTATAATAATAAATGTACCTCAATGCCCATCTCCTCTGTAATAATAAATGTACCACAGTACCCATTCTCCCCTATAATAATAAATGTACAACAGTACCCATTCTCCCCTATACTAATAAATGTGCCACAGTAACCATTCTCCTCTGTAATAATAAACGAACCAAAGTATCCATTCACCCCTGTAATAATTAATGTACCACGGTACCCATTCTCCCATATAATAATAAACGTACCACAGTAACATTTCTCGCCTGTAATAATAAACGTACCAAAGTACCCACTCCTCCTATAATAATAAACATTCCACTGTACCCATTCTACATTATAATAATAAACGTATCGCAATATCCATTCTCCACTATAATAATAAATGTACCACAGTACCCATTCTCCCCAAAAATAGTAAACGTACCACAGTACCCATTCTCCCCTATAATAATAAATGTACCACAGTACCTATTCTCCCCTATAATAATAACTGTACTACAATACCCATGCTCCCCCAAAATAGTAAACATACCACAGTACCCATTCTCCCCTATAATAATAAACGTAACACAGTACCCATGCTCCCCTATAATAAATGTAACTCAGTACCCATTCTCCCCTATAATAATAAACATACCACAGTACCCATTCTCCCCTATAATAATAAATGTACCACTGTACCCATTCTCCCCTATAATAATAAATGTACCACAGAACCCATTCTGCCCAATAATAATAAATGTATACAGTACCCATTCTCCCCTATAATAATAAACGTGCTACTGCCCAGTCTCCACTATAATAATAAATGTACCACAGTACCCATTCTCCACTATAATAATAACTGTACTACAGTACCCATGCTCCCCCAAAATAATAAACGTACCACAGTACACATTCTCCCCTATAATAATAATAAATGTACCAGAGTAACCATTCTCCCCTATAATAATAAACTAACTCAGTACCCATTCTCCATAACATTGTAAATGTACTACAGTACCCATCACCTCTATAATAACAAACATACCACAGTACCCATCTCCCCTATAATAATAAATGTACCACAGTACCCATTCTCAGCTATAGTAATACATGTAACACAGTACCCATTCTCCCCTAAAATAATCAAAATACCACAGTACACATTCTCCCCTATAATAATAACTGTACTTCAGTACCCATTCTCCCCTATAATAATAAACATACCTCAGTACATATTGTCCACTATAATAATAAATGTACCTCAATGCCCATCTCCTCTGTAATAATAAATGTACCACAGTACCCATTCTCCCCTATAATAATAAATGTACAACAGTACCCATTCTCCCCTATACTAATAAATGTGCCACAGTAACCATTCTCCTCTGTAATAATAAACGAACCAAAGTATCCATTCACCCCTGTAATAATTAATGTACCACGGTACCCATTCTCCCATATAATAATAAACGTACCACAGTAACATTTCTCGCCTGTAATAATAAACGTACCAAAGTACCCACTCCGCCTATAATAATAAACATTCCACTGTACCCATTCTACATTATAAAAATAAACGTATCGCAATATCCATTCTCCACTATAATAATAAATGTACCACAGTACCCATTCTCCCCAAAAATAATAAACGTACCACAGTACCCATTCTCCCCTATAATAATAAATGTACCACAGAACCCATTCTCCATTATAATAACAACTGTACCACTTTACCCATTCTCCCCAAAAATAATAAACGTACCACAGTACCCATTCTCCCCTGTAATAATAAATATACCAGAGTACCCAGTCTCCCCAAAAATAATAAACGTACCACAGTACCCATTCTCCACTTTAATAATAAACGTACCACAGTACCCATTCTCCCCTATAATAATAAATGTACCACAGAACCCATTCTCCACTATAATAACAACTGTACCACTTTACCCATTCTCCCCTACAATAATAAATGTACCACAGTACACATTCTCCCGTGTAATAATAAACGTACCACAGTACCAATTCAACGTGTAATAATAAACGTACCATAGTACCCATTCTCCCCTATAATAATAAATGTACCACAGTACAGATTCTCCTGTATAATAATAAACGTACCACATTACCCATTCTCCACTATAATAATGAATGTACCACAGCACACATCTCCCCTAAAATAATAAACATACCACAGTACCCTTTCTCCCGTTTAATAATAAATGTACCACAGTACCCATTATCCCCTATAATAATAAATATATCACAGTACCCATTCTGCCTTATAATAACAAACGTACCACAGTACCCATTCTCTCCTATAATAATAAATGTACCACAGTACACATTCACCCCTCTAATAATAAACCTACCAAAGTACCCATTCTCCCCTATAATAATAAACCTACCACAGTACCCATTGTCGCCTATAATAATAAATGTACCACAGTACCCATTCTCCCCTATAATAATAAACCTACCACAGTACCCATTCTCCCCTATAATAATAAACCTACCACAGTACCCATTCTCGCCTATAATAATAAACCTACCACAGTACCCATTCTCCCCTATAATAATAAACCTACCACAGTACCCATTCTCGCCTATAATAATAAATTTACCACAGTACCCATTCTCACCTATAATAATAAATATACCACAGTACGCATTCTCCCCTCTAATAATAAACGTACCACAGTACCCATTCTCCCCTGTAATAATAAATGTACCACAGTACCCATTCTCCACTATAATAATAAACGTACCACAGTACCCATTCTCCACTATAATAATAAACGACCCACAGTACCCATTCTCTCCTATAATAATAAAAGTACCACAGTACCCATTCTCCCCTATAATAATAAACGTACCACAGTACCCATTCTCCCCTCTAATAATTAATGCACCACAGTACCCATTCTCCTCTATAATAATAAACGTAGCATAGTACCCATTCTCCCCTCTAATAATTAATGCACCACAGTACCCATCCTCCCCTATAATAATAAACCTACCACAGTACCCATTCTCCCCTATAATAATAAATATACCACAGTACGCATTCTCCCCTCTAATAATAAACGATCCACAGAACCCATTCTCCCCTACAATAATAAATGTAACACAGTACCCATTCTCCCCTATAATAATAAATGTACCTCAGTACACATTATCTACTAAAATAATAAACGTACCCCAGTACCCAATCTCCCCTATAATAATAAACATACCACAGTACCCATTATCCCCCATAATAATAAAGGTACCACAGTACCCATTCTCCACTGTAATAATAAATGTACCACAGTAGCCATTCTCCCCCAGAATAATAAATGTACCACAGTACCCATTCTCCCCCAGAATAATAAATGTACCACAGAACCAATTCTCTCTACAATAATAAATGTACCATTGTACCCATTCTCCCCTATAATAATAAATGTAACACAGTACCCATTCTCACCTATAATAATAAAGGTACCTCAGTACACATTATCTTCTATAATAATAAACGTACCACAGTTCCAAATCTCCCCTATAATAACAAACATATCACGGTACCCATTATCCCCCATAAAAATAAAGGTACCACAGCACCCATCTCCCCTATAATAATAAATGTACCACAGTACCCATTCTCCCTTATAATAATATATGTACCATTGTGCCCATTCTCCCCTATAATAATAAACGTGCCACAGTACCCATTCTCCCTTATAATAATAAATGTACCATTGTGCACATTCTCCCCTATAATAATAAACGTACCCCAGTACCCATTCTCCCCTATAGTAATAAATATACCACGGCACCATCTCCCCTATAATAATAAATGTACCACAGTACCCATCTCACATAAAATAATAATCATACCACAGTACCCATTCTCCCTTATAATAATAAATGTACCACAGTACCCATTCTCCCCTATAATAATAAATGTACCACAGTACCAATTCTCCCTTGTAATAATAAACGTAATGCAGTATCAATTCTCCACTCTTATAGTAAATGTACCACAGTACGCATTCATTCCTATAATAATAAACATACCATATTTCCCATTATCCCCTACAATAATAAATGTATCACAGTACCCAATCTCCCCTATAATAATAAATGTACCACAGTACCCATTCTGCCCTCTAATAATAAATGTACCACAGTACCCATTCTCACCTATAATAATAAATGTACCATTGTACCCATTCTCCCCTATAATAATAAATGTACCACAGTACTCATTCTCCGCTACAATAATAAGTGATCCACAATACCCATTCTCCCCTATAATAATAAATGTACCACAGTACCCATTCTCCCCTATAATCGTAAACGTACCACAGTACCCATTCTCCCCTATAATAATAAACGTACCACAATACCCATTCTCCCCTATAATAATAAACGTACCACAGTACCCATTCTCCCCTATAATAATAAATGTACCACAGTACCCATTTTCACCTATAATAATACATTTACCATAGTTCCCATTCTGCCCTCTATTAATAAACGTACCACAGTACCCATTCTCCCCTATAATAATAAATGTTCCACAGTACCCATTCTCCACTATAATAATAAACGTACCACAGTACCCATTCTCCCCTATAATAATAAATGTTCCACAGTACCCATTCTCCACTATAATAATAAACGTACCACAGTACCCATTCTCCCCTATAATAATAAATGTTCCACAGTACCCATTCTCCTCTATAATAATAAATGTTCCACAGTACCCATTCTCCCCTATAATAATAAACGTACCACAGTACCCATTCTCCCCTATAATAATAAATGTTCCACAGTACCCATTCACCCCTATAATAATAAACGTACCACAGTACCCATTCTCCATTATAATAATAAACGTACCACAGTACCCATTCACCCCTATAATAATAAAGGTTCCACAGTACCCATTCTCCACTATAATAATAAATGTACCACAGTACCCATTCTCCACTATAATAATAAACGTACCACAGTACCCATTCTCCCCTATAATAATAAACGTACCACAGTACCCATTCTCCCCTATAATAATAAAGGTTCCACAGTAAACATTCTCCCCTACACTAATAAAGGTAATAATAATGAAGTACCCATTGTCCCATATAATAGTAAATGTGCCAGAGCCCATTCTCCCCTATAATAATAATTGCACCACAGCCCATTCTACACTATAGTAATAAATGAAACATTGTACCCATTCTCCCCTATAATAATAAACGTAGCACAGTAACTATTCTCCCCTATAAATCTAAAAGTACCACAGTACCCATTCTCCACTATAATAATAAATGTACCACAGCATCCATCTCCCCTAAAATAATAAACATATTCAGTACCCATTCTCACCTATAATAATAAATATACCACCGTACCCATATTTCCTATAATAATAAACATACCAAGTTATCCAATTTCCCCTATAATAATAAATGTTCCACAGTACCCATTCTCCCCTATAATAATAAACGTACCACAGTACCCATTCTCCACTATAATAATAAACGTACCACGGTACCCATTCTCCCCTATAATAATAAATGTAAAACAGTACCCATTCTCCCCTATAATAATAAATGTACCATTGTACCCATTCTCCCCTATAATAATAAATGTATGACAGTCCCCATTCTGCCCTCTAATAATAAATGTATCACAGTAGCCATCCACCCCTTTAATAATAAACGTACCACATTACCCATTCTCCCCAATAATAATAATAAATATAACACAGTACCCATTCTCCTCTATAATAATAAACGTACCACAGTAGCCATTCACCCCTTTAATAATAAACGTACCACGGTACCCATTCTCCCCTATAATAATAAACGTAACACAGTACCCATTCTCCCCTATAATAATAAACGTACCACAGTACCCATTCTCCCCTTTAATTATAAATATACCACAATACCCATTCTCCCCTCTAATAATAAACGTACCACAGTACCCATTCTCCCCTATAATAATAAATGTACCACAGTACCCATTCTCCACTATAATAATGAATGTATGACAGTCCCCATTCTGCCCTCTAATAATAAATGTACCACAGTACCCATTCTCGCCTATAATAATAAATGTACCACAGTACCCATTCACCCCTCTAATAAGAAATGTTCCACAGTACCCATTCTCCCATAAATAATAGATGTACCACTGTTCTGTTCTCCCCTGTAACAATAAACGTACCACAGTACCCATTCTCCCCTATAATAATAAATGTACCACAGTACCCATTCTCCCCTATAATAATAAATGTACCACAGTACCCATTCTCCCCTATAATAATAAATGTTCCACAGTACCCATTCTCCACTATAATAATAAACGTAGCACAGTACCCATTCTCCCCTATAAATCTAAAAGTACCACATTACCCATTCTCCACTATAATAATAAATGTACCACAGCATCCATCTCCCCTAAAATAATAAACATATTCAGTACCCATTCTCCCCTATAATAATAAATATACCACCGTACCCATATTTCCTATAATAATAAACATACCAAGTTATCCAATTTCCCCTATAATAATAAATGTACCACAGTACCCATCTCCACTATAATAATAAATATACCACAGTACCCATATTCCCAATAATAATAAACATACCAAGTTATCTATTTTCTCCTATAACAATAAACGTACCACTGTACCCATTCACCCCTATAATAATAAATGTACCACAGTACCCATTCTCCCCTATAATTATAATAATAAATGCAATCAGAAAATACTGGGGATACTCCCCAGGTCTGACAGCATCTGTGGAGTGAGGATCAGATTTCATGTTTTCAGTATGTACATCTCTTCTTCAGAGCTCTCTTCTCATCTTCTCATACTTGTCATGTTTAGCAAGCTCCTGCAGCCATTACAGACCCAGCCTTTTAAATAATCATTTCTGCAGAAACCTCAATAGGAAGGGGACCTTTACGCTGTGGCAGTCATCTGAAAATTTTTTTTCATCCATTTGCGCTCGCCCGCTGACTCATTTGCAGCATTCCTTCAGCTGTGTTGTTGAAACAATCAGTGTGCTGTCCGTGCCAAGCGCTCTGAGTGTTTAGAAAAGGTTAGTTCAGCCTTTTTCCGAATTTTGCTCACCCTTTTTGTGATCTGTCTGTGTCCTTTGCCTCTGTGTTCAAGCAGGTTTGGCAATGGGTGATCTCCAGCTGTGTCTTTGGTTCAGGTGCACTTCACTCAGGCCAGGCTCCTGTTTCTTTCCTTTCTCCTGCCTTGAGATTCTGGGACCCTTCTCCAACTTCTTTGAGGTTATGGGTTCATTCATTAGCTGCCTTGGGATTTCCGGGTCCTTCCCCTGTTGCCACCAGCTTGTCTGGTGTCTCACTAAGAGGTCTGGAGGCTTGTGTGTTTGAACATAAATCATTTATTGTTAAAACATAACCATATACCTATCTCCAAGATATAGTCCTATCCAGGTGCTATCATCATGTCAACTTCTCTCTGCACCACCCTGTCTCCTGTCTCCTGTCAGCTGAGTGTTCACATTACACTGTGGGCAATACTGTCCTTCAGTCCCTTGCTCTGCTGAACATCCTAATACTACACAGGGCTCAGCAGGGTAAATTCAGGAAGGATGTTTCCCCTGGCTGCAGACGGTCTAGAACCAGGGAACACAGTCTCAGGATAAGGGCCAGACTATTTAGGACTAAGATAAGGAGGAATTTCTTCACTCAAGAGGGTGGTGAATATTTGGAATTCTCTACCCCATAGGTCTGTGGAGGCTCAGGCATTGAGTATGTTCAAAACAGAAAAGGATAGGTTTCAAGATATTAAACCTATCAGAGGATATGGAGTTAGTGGCTTCAAGGTAGAGGATCAGCCATGATCCAGTTGAATGGTGGAGCAGGCTAGATGGGCCGAATGGCCTCTCCTGCCCCTATTTCCTATGTTCCTAAATCCCTTAAACACTTTAAACACTTCAATTAGATCATCTCTTAATCTTCTAAACTAAAGGGAATAAAAGCCTAGTTTACACAACCTAGCTTCATAATTTAACCTCTTTAGCCCTTTTATATTCTGGTGAATCTGAGGCCCACCTAAACGAAGGTCACTATACCCTTCCTGGGGTGCGGTGCCCAGGACTGAGTGCAATTACTGCAGGAGGCGCTGTCCATCACCTCTAACCCTCTGTCGGGCACAGTCCTTCCCATAAAGGCCAACATTCCACTTCTCTGTTTAGGTTTTGTACCTGTTCCTCTGGTCTTCAGTGATTCTGATTCGTGTATCCACAGTTCACCTACTTGACATTTCGAAAATACTCTGATCTCTTATTTATGTGCAAACTGAATAAGCTCACACTTCCTCACATTGAACTCCATTAGTCACAGTTACTGAATCTATCAATGTCTGTCTCTCACTTTCTGTCTCGTCTACACTATTTGCTTTGCCACCTAACTTGGTGCCATTAGCAAACTTGGATATGATGCTGTCTGTTCCTTTATGTAACTCATTAATATATATGGCTCCATTAGCTGCGTAACCTTTAAATGTCAAATGATCAGCAAGACATTGCAATCAGCAGAAGTGGCAGTTCTCGTGCTGAACGATTCATAATGAAATCTCCTCTCTCTGAGCAGGGATATCAGTCAGCGTTCCAGCATCAAATGTATTCCATGTGTGGCTGAGTTAAATGCAGCATTTCCTTCAGATAGGAACAGCACTGACAGGACATTGTGTGAACATCGGAGTGGATTTTATTTTATCCAGAGCTGAATCCAGACCTCCAGTCTGAAATGCGACTCTTCACATAGAGAGACACAGACACACACAGACTCACACTGACACACAGACACACATACTTACACTCACAGACACACAAACACACACTTACACACACACTCGCACACACACACAAGCACGCACTCTCACACATAGACACGCTAACAGATACACACAGACACACAAATTCACTCTCACACACACACTTATGCACACTTGCGCACACACACACACACACACACTCTCACACGCACACACAGGCACACACCCTCACACATAGACATGCAAACAGACACACACAGACAGACACACTCACTCTCTCACACACACACTTACGCACACTCGCACACACACACACACTCGCGCACACACACACACACACTTTCACACACACACACAGGCGCACACACACACACATAGACACGCAGACAGGCACACACACTCAGACAGACAGACAGACACACACACACACACACACACACATACATTTACACACATTCACACACACGCACAGGCACACACACACATAGGCATGCAGACAGGCACACACACTCAGGCAGACAGACACAAACACACACAATTACACATATTCACACACACGCACAGGTGCACACCCTCACACATAGACACGCAGACAGGCACACACACTCAGACAGACAGACAGACAGACACACACACACACACACAGGCACACAGGGCGGTATTTTGCCTTTGTTGTGTGGGCACTGTGGGTGGCACCAGGAGCAGCTGCAAAGCCTCCACTGCCCAGGATCGGGCCCTGGCATCGAGTAATTAACGGGCAGCCAGTGTGAAACGTGTACCACAACGCTGGGCGCTGCCAGGGTGGGGGAGGGCAGGAGGAAGGTGAGTGTGGAAGTTCGCAGATGTGCACCAGTGTGAACAATGAAAACTCCCTGAGGCACAGAGAGACCTCAGGGAGCTGAAGAGTTTCAAATCAGAAACTAAAACCTGAGATAAAAACAAAAAACTGCGGATGCTGGAAATCCAAAACAAAAACAGAATGACCTGGAAAAACTCAGCAGGTCTGGCAGCATCGGCGGAGAAGAAAAGAGTTGACATTTCGAGTCCTCATGACCCTTCGACAGAACTTGATTTCGAGTCCAAGAAAAAGTTGAAATATAAACTGGTTTAAGGTGTGTTGGGGTGGGGGGTGGGGGGGGTGTTTGGGTGGGGGGAGAGAAGTGGAGGAGGGTGGTGTGGTTGTAGGGACAAGCAAGCAGTGATAGAAGCAGATCATCAAAAGATGTCACAGACAACAGAACAAAAGAACACAGAGGTGTCGAAGTTGGTGATATTATCTAAACGAATGTGCTAATTAAGAATGGATGGTAGGGCACTCAAGGTACAGCTCTAGTGGGGGTGGAGGGAGCATAAAAGATTTAAAAATAATGGAAATAGGTGGGAAAAGAAAAATCTATATAATTTATTGGAAAAAACAAAAGGAAGGGGGAAACAGAAAGGGGGTGGGGATGGAGGAGGGAGGTCAAGACCTAAAGTTGTTGAATTCAATATTCAGTCCGGAAGGCTGTAAAGTGCCTAGTCGGAAGATGAGGTGTTGTTCCTCCAGTTTGCATTGGGCTTCACTGGAACAATGCAGCAAGCCAAGGACAGACATGTGGGCAAGAGAGCAGGGTGGAGTGTTAAAATGGCAAGCGACAGGGAGGTTTGGGTCATTCTTGCGGACAGACCGCAGGTGTTCTGCAAAGCGGTCGCCCAGTTTACGTTTGGTCTCTCCAATGTAGAGGAGACCACATTGGGAGCAACGAATGCAGTAGACTAAGTTGGGGGAAATGCAAGTGAAATGCTGCTTCACTTGAAAGGAGTGTTTGGGCCCTTGGATGGTGAGGAGAGAGGAAGTGAAGGGGCAGGTGTTGCATCTTTTGCGTGGGCATGGGGTGGTGCCATAGGAGGGGGTTGAGGAGTAGGAGGTGATGGAGGAGTGGACCAGGGTGTCCTGGAGGGAACGATCCCTACGGAATGCCGATAAGGGGGGTGAAGGGAAGATGTGTTTGGTGGTGGCATCATGCTGGAGTTGGCGGAAATGGCGGAGGATGATCCTTTGAATGCGGAGGCTGGTGGGGTGATAAGTGAGGACAAGGGGGACCCTATCATGTTTCTGGGAGGGAGGAGAAGGCGTGAGGGCGGATGCGCGGGAGATGGGCCGGACACGGTTGAGGGCCCTGTCAACGACCGTGGGTGGAAAACCTCGGTTAAGGAAGAAGGAGGACATGTCAGAGGAACTGTTTTTGAAGGTAGCATCATCGGAACAGATGCGACGGAGGCGAAGGAACTGGGAGAATGGGATGGAGTCCTTACAGGAAGCGGGGTGTGAGGAGCTGTAGTCGAGGTAGCTGTGGGAGTCGGTGGGTTTGTAATGGATATTGGTGGACAGTCTATCACCAGAGATTGAGACATAGAAGTCAAGGAAGGGAAAGGAAGTGACAGAGATGGACCACGTGAAAATGATGGAGGGGTGGAGATTGGAAGCAAAATTAATAAATTTTTCCAAGTCCCGACAAGAGCATGAAGCAGCACCGAAGTAATCATCGATGTAGCGGAGAAAAAGTTGTGGGAGGGGGCCGGAGTAGGACTGGAACAAGGAATGTTCCACATACCCCATAAAGAGACAGGCATAGCTGGGGCCCATGCGGGTACCCATAGCCACACCTTTTATTTGGAGGAAGTGAGAGGAGTTGAAGGAGAAATTGTTCAGTGTGAGAACAAGTTCAGCCAGACGGAGGAGAGTAGTGGTGGATGGGGATTGTTTGGGCCTCTGTTCGAGGAAGAAGCTAAGGGCCCTCAGACCATCCTGGTGGGGGATGGAGGTGTAGAGGGATTGGACGTCCATGGTGAAGAGGAAGCGGTTGGGGCCAGGGAACTGGAAATTGTTGATGTGACGTAAGGTGTCAGAGGAATCACGGATGTAGGTGGGAAGGGACTGGACAAGGGGAGAGAGAAGGGAGTCAAGAGAATGAGAAATGAGTTCCGTGGGGCAGGAGCAAGCTGAGACGATTGGTCTACTGGGGCAGTTCTGTTTGTGGATTTTGGTAGGAGATAGAAGCGGGCCGTCCGAGGTTGGGCGACTATCAGGTTGGAAGCTGTGGGAGGGAGATCCCCAGAGGAGATGAGGTCAGTGACAGTCCTGGAAACAATGGCTTGATTCAGTGGTGGGGTCATGGTCCAGGGAGAGGTAGGAGGAAGTGTCTGCGACTTGACGCTCAGCCTCCGCGAGGTAGAGGTCAGTGCGCCAGACAACAACAACACCACCCTTGTCAGCGGGTTTGATGACAATGTCAGGGTTGGACCTGAGAGAATGGAGTGCAGTAAGTTCAGAGAGAGACAGGTTAGAATGGGTGAGAGGAGCAGAGAAATTGCGACGACTAATGTCGCGCCGCCAGTTCTCAATGAAAAGATCAAGAGAAGGTAAGAATCCAGAGGGAGGGGTCCAGGTGGAGGGAGAATATTGGAGGTGGGTAAAAGGATCCGTTGAACTGGGAGAGAACTCCTGCCCAAAGAAGTGAACCCAGAGACGAAGACGGCGAAAGAAGAGTTCAGCATCATGCCGAGCCCGAAATTCACTGAGGTGAGGGCGTAAGGGTATGAAACTAAGTCCTTTGCTGAGCACTGAACGTTCAGCATCGGAGAGGGGAAGGTCAGGGGGTATATTGAATACACGGCTGGGGCTGGGATTGGAAGATGGGGTGGGGACGGAGGGACAGGCTGGGGTGGAGGGTCCTAGATGGGTGTTGGTGTCGATGAGTTGTTGGAGCTTGCGTTCCTTAGCAGTTGAGAGAAAGAGAAAAAGTTTCTTGTTGAGGCGTCGGATGAGCCGAAGGATAAAATGAAACTGGGGGCACGCGCAGCTTTGAAAAAGGGTACGGCGGTGCTGCTGGAGGGAGAGGTCGAGTGTGTTCATATGGCGGCGCATGGCACTGAGTGTGGATTTCAGAATGTGACGGGTGTGTGTGAGGGTGTGTGTGGGGGTGTGTGGGGGTGTGTGAGAGGGTGTGTGTGTGAGGGTGTGTGACGGTTTGTGTGGGGGTGTGTGTGAGGGTGTGTGTGAGGGTGTGTGAGAGTGTGTGTGGGGGTGTGTGTGAGGGTGTGTGAGGGTGTGTGTGTGAGCATGTGTGAGGGTGTGTGTGAGCGTATGTGAGGGTGTGTGTGAGAGTGTGTGAGAGGGTGTGTGTGAGGGTGTGTGAGGGCGTGTGTGAGGGTGTGTGTGAGGGTGTGTGTGAGAGTGTGTGTGAGGGCGTGTGTGAGGGCGTGTGTGAGGGTGTGTGAGGGTGTGTGTGAGGGTGTGTGTGAGAGGGTGTGTGTGAGGGTGTGTGAGGGCGTGTGTGAGGGTGTGTGTGAGGGTGTGTGTGAGAGTGTGTGTGAGGGCGTGTGTGAGGGCGTGTGTGAGGGTGTGTGAGGGTGTGTGTGAGGGTGTGTGAGAGGGTGTGTGTGAGAGTGTGTGTGAGGGTGTGTGTGAGCGTATGTGAGAGTGTGTGTGAGGGTGTGTGTGGGGGTGTGTGAGTGCGTGTGTGAGGGCGTGTGTGAGGGTGTGTGAAGGTGTGTGTGAGGGTGTGTGTGAGAGTGTGTGTGAGAGTGTGTGTGAGGGTGTGTGTGAGGGTGTGTGTGAGAGTGTGTGTGATGGTGTGTGAGAGGGTGTGTGTGAGGGTGTGTGTGGGGGTGTGTGAGGGTGTGTGTGAGAGTTTGTGTGAGAGTGTGTGTGAGGGTGTGTGTGAGAGTGTGTGTGAGGGTGTGTGAGGGTGTGTGTGAGGGTGTGTGAGCGTGTGTGAGGGTGTGTGTGAGGGTGTGTGTGAGCATGTGTGTGAGCCTGTGTGAGGGTGTGTGTGAGGGTGTGTGTGAGGGTGTGTGTGAGCATGTGTGTGAGCCTGTGTGAGGGTGTGTGTGAGGGTGTGTGTGAGGGTGTGTGTGAGCATGTGTGTGAGCCTGTGTGAGGGTGTGTGTGAGGGTGTGTGTGAGGGTGTGTGTGAGGGTGTGAGAGGGTGTGTGTGAGGGTGTGTGTGAGGGTGTGTGTGAGAGTGTGTGAGGGTGTGTGAGGGTGTGTGTGGGGGTGTGTGTGAGGGTGTGTGTGAGGGTGTGTGAGGGTGTGTGTGAGGGTGTGTGTGAGGGTGTGTGTGAGGGTGTGTGTGAGCGTGTGTGAGGGTGTGTGTGAGGGTGTGTGTGTGAGTGTGTGTGAGGGTGTGTGTGAGGGTGTGTGTGTGAGTGTGTGTGAGGGTGTGTGTGAGGGTGTGTGTGAGGGTGTGTGTGTGAGTGTGTGTGAGGGTGTGTGTGAGAGTGTGTGGGGCTGAAATTTGCCCTCAGTGGTTGGGGACCCGCCGGCCCTGATCCCGAGTGAGTTTTTGCCTAAAACCTGGGTTGTGTTAAAACCAGGTCCCTGCTGCAGCGACTGTCAGAAATGGAATTTAACAGTTTTAATATTATTTTTATTTACTGTTGGAAACTTCATTCCTCCCATGTCCGAGGCTTCTGAAAAGTCTATAATGGCCGGAACAGGCTGGGTAATTGTCAGTGAGCGGCTGCCAACAGCAACACATAAACCCACAGGGTAAATATCACACAAACCAGCAAAGAGGTCAGGACACTCGCCCGGCGGCAAAAACTCACTCGGGGTCAGGGCCGGCGGGTCCCCAACCACTGAGGGCAAATTTCAGCCCCACACACCCTCACACACACCCTCACACACACCCTCACACACACCCCCACACACACCCTCACACACACCCTCACACACACACCCCCCACACACACACTCACACACACACCCCCACACACACACCCCCACACACACCCTCACACACACACGCTCTCACACACCCCCACACACACCCCCACACACACCCCCACACACACCCTCACACACACACAGCCACACACATACACCCACACACACACCCTCACACACACCCCCACACACACCCTCACACACACCCTCTCACACACACTCCCAGACACACACCCCCACACACACACACCCACACACACACCCTCACACACACCCTCACACACCCCCCACACACACACTCACACACACACCCCCACACACACACCCCCACACACACACCCCCACACACACCCTCACACACACACACCCATACACACACCCCCACACACACCCCCTCACACACACCCTCACACACACCCCCACACACACAACCCCACACACACACCCCCACACACACCCTCACACACACACCCCCACACACACCCCCACACACACCCTCACACACACACCCCCACACACACCCCCACACACACCCTCACACACACCCCCACACACACCCTCACACACACACAGCCACACACATACACCCACACACACCCTCACACACACACGCTCTCACACACCCCCACACACACCCCCACACACACCCCCACACACACACGCTCTCACACACCCCCACACACACCCCCACACACACCCTCACACACACACAGCCACACACATACACCCACACACACACCCTCACACACACCCCCACACACACCCTCACACACACCCTCTCACACACACTCCCAGACACACACCCCCACACACACACACCCACACACACACCCTCACACACACACCCTCACACACACCCTCACACACACCCTCACTCACCCCACACACACAGACCCTCACTCCCACCCTCATACCCACACCCCCTCATGCCCACTCTCACTCCCACCCTCACTCGCACCCTCAGACCTACCCTCACTCCCACCCTCACACACACACACCCTCACTCCCACCCTCACTCCCACCCTCACACCCACCCTCACACCCACACACCCTCACTCCCACCCTCACTCCCACCCTCACACCCACACACCCTCACTCCCACCCTCACTCCCACCCTCACACACTCCCACCCTCACTCCCACCCTCACTCCCACCCTCAAACACACACATCTTCACTCCCACCCTCACTCCCACCCTCACACACACACACCCTCACTCCCACCCAATCTCACACACACCCTCACACTCACCCTCACACACAATTCACTCACAGTCGCACTCACTCCCACCCTCAGTCTGTTACCCATCATCACACACACACACTCACAGACACACTAACATAGGGAGGGAGGGTGTGTGTGAGTCTGTGAGTGTGTGAGTGAGGGTAGGCGTGTGAGTGTATGTTTGTGTGTCTGTGATTGTGTGTGAGAGTGCGTCTTTCAGTGTATTATCATACACACACTCAGACACACTCACAGACACACACTCACACCCACCCTCACACACGCACTCACAGACACCCCCACCCCCACTGTCACTCTTACCCTCACTCCTACCCTCACTCCTACCCTCACTCCTACACTCACTCCTACACTCACTCCTACCCTCACTCCTACCCTCACTCCTACACTCACTCATACACTCACATCCATCCTAACACAAGAACTCACACTCACAGGCAAACACACACCCATCCTCACTCCCACCCTCACTCCCACCCTCACTCCCACCCTCACTCTCACCCTCACACGCAACTCACAGACACACTACATACATACACACACCCACCCTCACTAATACACTCACAGACACACACACACACCCACTCTCACACACACACACCCACCCTCACTCCCACCCTCATACACCCACCCTCAGGCCAACCCTCACACACACACTCACAGACACACTCACACCCACCCTCACACACTCACATCCACCCTCACGTGCGCACAATTACACCCATACTCACAGAAACGCATACCCATCCTCACACACACACACTCACACACACACTCACACACACACTCTCAGGCAAACACACACCCACCCTCACTCACACACACACACATACAGACACACTACATACACACACACACCCACCCTCACTAACACACTCACAGATGCACTCACAGAGACACACAGCCCACCATCACACACACACACTTACAGACACACTAAAATACTCACACACAACCACCCTCATGCACACACTCACAGTCACTCACATACCCTCCCTCAAACCCACCCTCACACACACACTCACAGACTCACACACACCCTCACACACACACACCCTCACACACACTCACAGCCACATTCACAGACACCCTCACACACATACCCTCACACACACCCTCACACACACCCATCATCACGCACACAAACTCACAGACACACTAACATAGTCACACACAACCACACTCACACACCCACCTCCACACCCACCTCCCCACCCTCACACACCCACCTTCACACACCCACCCTCACACACCCACCCTCACACACCCACACTCACTCACACACTCACTCACACACTTACACACTCACAGATTCACATATACCCACTCACACCCTCACACCCAACCTCTCTCACACACACACACACAGTCACACTCACAGGCAAACACACACCCACCCTCATGCCCACACTCACAGACACACTACATACACACACACTCCCACCCTCACACCCACACTCACGCACACACTCACGCACAACCTCACAGACATACACACATCCGCACTCACACCCACACTCACACACACACTCTCAGGCAAACACACAATCTCACAAACACTCACACACACACACAGACACACTACATACACACACACACACACACCCTCACTAACACTCACAGACACACTCACAGAGACACACAACCCACCATCACACTCACTGACACACTAAAATACTCACGCACAACCACCCTCACATAGACACCCACAGTCACTCACACACCCACCCTACACCCACCCTCACAGACAACTCCACACCCTCACACACACCCTCACACACGCCCTCACACACACACACCCTCACACCCATCCTCACACACTCACAGACTCACACACACCCACCTGCACGCTCACACCCAACCTCCCACATACACACTCACACTCACAGGCAAACACACACCCACCCTCATGCCCACCCTCACTCCCACCCTCACTCCCACCCTCACACGCACACACTCACACCCATCATCACACACTCACACACACACAATCACAGACATACACACACTCACACTCACACCCACACTCTCACACGCACACACACAGACACACTACACACACACACACACCCACCCTCACACCCACCCTCACACACTCACACCCACCCTCACACACACACTCAAACCCACCCTCACAGCCACCCTCACACACATACCCTCACACACATACCCATTATCACACACACACTAACACAGGGAGGGAGGGTGTGTGTGTTTGTGAGGGTGGGTGTGTGTGAGTCTGTGAGTGTGTGAGTGAGGGTAGGCATGTGAGTGTATGTTTGTGTGTCTGTGATTGTGTGTGAGAGTGCATCTTTCAGTGTATTATCATACACACACTCAGACACACTCACAGGCACACACTTACACCCACCCTCACACACGCACTCACACGCAACTCACAGACACACTCACAGACACCCTCACTCCCACCCTCTCACTCACAGGCACACACTCACTCACAGATACACACGCACACTCACAGACACACACGCACACTCACACATACCTTCACACCCACCCTCACTCACACACACACTCACCCACAGACACACACGCACCCACAGACGCACCCTCACAGAGACACACAGGCACACACTCACAGACACACACACACACCCAGCGTCACACACAAAGACTCATAGATGCACTACATACACACACACCCACCCCCACTAACAGACTCACAGACGCACTCACAGACGCACACACGCCCATCCTCACACACACACACTCAAAGACACACTATTATACACACACAAACCACCCTCACTCACACACTCACACCCACCCTCACACACTCACACCCACCCTCACAGCCACCCTCACACACATACCCTCACACACATACCCATCATCACACACACACTAACACAGGGAGGGAGGGTGTGTGTGTTTGTGAGGGTGGGTGTGTGTGAGTCTGTGAGTGTGTGAGTGAGGGTAGGCATGTGAGTGTATGTTTGTGTGTCTGTGATTGTGTGTGAGAGTGCATCTTTCAATGTATTATCATACACACACTCAGACACACTCACAGGCACACACTCACACCCACCCTCACACACGCACTCACACGCAACTCACAGACACACTCACAGACACCCTCACTCCCACCCTCTCACTCACAGACACACACTCACTCACAGATACACACGCACACTCACAGACACACACGCACACTCACACATACATTCACACCCACCCTCACTCACACACACACTCACCCACAGACACACATGCACCCACAGACACACACGCACCCACAGACGCACCCACACAGAGACACACAGGCACACACTCACAGACACACACACACACCCAGCGTCACACACAAAGACTCATAGACGCACTACATACACACACACCCACCCCCACTAACAGACTCACAGACGCACTCACAGACGCACACACGCCCATCCTCACACACACACACTCAAAGACACACTAATATACACACACAAACCACCCTCACTCACACACTCACAGACTCACACACACCACCCTCATTAACATATTCAGACTCACACCCACCCTCACACACACCCGCACACTCACATAAGCACTCACACACATCCTCACACACACACTCACACCCACTCACACACGCACACACAACCACCTTCACACACACACACTCTCACAGACACACTAACATATACACACACCCACCCTCACTCACACACTCATAGACTCAGACACACCCACCCTAACACAAACCTTCACACACACTCTCACAGACACACACCCACTCTCACACACACACTCACACCCGCCCTCACATACACACACTCACACCCACCGTCACACACACACTCACACCCACCCTCACACACACACACTCACACCCACCCTCACACACACACTCACACCCACCCTCACACACACACACTCACCCACCCTCACATACCCACCCTCACACACACACACTCACACCCACCCTCACATACCCACCCTCACACCCACCCTCACATACCCACCCTCACACACACACTCACACCCACCCTCACACATTCACAGACACACTCAAACCCACCCTCACACACACACACTCACACCCACCCTCACACAGACACACACTCACACCCACCCTCACACACACACACCCACCCTCACAGACACACACTCACACCCACCCTCACACAGACACACACTCACACCCACCCTCACACACACACACCCACCCTCACAGACACACACTCACACCCACCCTCACACAGACACACACTCACACCCACCCTCACACACACACACACACACTCACCCTCGCCAACACATTCACAGACACCCTTGTACACCCACACACTCACTCACATACTCACAGACATACACCCACCCTCTCACACACCCTCACACAGACTCACATTCACAAATACAGACACATATACACACACACACGCACACAGCGACACAAACACACACACAGGCACAGAGACACACGGGCTCACAGACACACGCACACATTTACACATAGACATGCACACACATGCACACACACACGCACAAAATCTCTTTTCATCAGCTTCTAATTGAAACACAAAAATGTCAAAAAATTACAATATAATGGAGGCCATTCAGCACACCCTATCTGTGCTAGCCAAAAACAATCTATCCAACATAACCCCACTTCCCAGCTCTTGGACAATGACCCTTTAGTTTACAATACTTCAAGAGCAGTTTCAATTACTTTGAAAATGTGTTTGTATTACTTTCTTTCCTGCCTTTCAGGGAGTGAGTTCCAGACCCCACCATCCTCTGAGAGGTTACTCCTCAATTCCCCTTCTAATCCTTCTACGAGCTACCATTCAATAATCTACAGGGCACAAGTTAGGAGTGTGATGGAATACTCCCCATTTACCTGGATGAGTGCAGCTCCCACAACACTCAAGAAGCTTGACACCATCCAGGACAAAGCAGCCCACTTGATTGGCACCACATCCACAAACATTCACTCACTCCACCACCAACGCACAGTAGCAGCAGTGTGTGTATCGTCTACGAGATGCACTGCAGGAATTCACCAAGACTCCTTAGACAGCACCTTCCAAACCCATGGCCACTACCATCTAGAAGGACAAGGGCAGCAGATAGATGGGAACACCACCACCTGGAAGTTCCCCTCCAAGTCACTCACCATCCTGACTTGGAAATATATCACCGTTCCTTCACTGTCGCTGGGTCAAAATCCTGGAACTCCCTCCCTAACAGCACTGTGGGTGTACCTACAGCACATGGACTGCAGCGGTTCAAGAAGGCAGCTCACCACCACCTTCTCAAGGGCAACTAGGGCTGGGCAATAAATGCTGGTCCAGCCAGCGACACCCACATCCCGTGGATGGATAAAAAAATGAAACCTGACACTAGTGGGTCACAGCTGGAGGTAGTGAGACTCCAGTTACAAATGAAAAAGCTTGAATTAGAAGCAAAGGACAGAGAAATGGCTTTTAAAAGGGAGCTGTAAATTGTGAAGATGGAGAAGAGAGAGAGAGAGAGAGAGAGAGAGAGAATTCCAGCTGCAAATGTTGGCGGTTAGAAAAGAGGTTTCAGTAGGTGAGGAAGGATTTATCTCCAGAATAGGAGGCAGTGAGGAGATGTTTAGATTTGTACAAGCTCTTCCAAAGTTTGAGAAAAATGATATTGAACCATTCTTCATTTCATTTGAAAACTTATCTGAACAGATGAAATGGCCTCAGGAAAAGTAGACATTATTATTACAGTCTAAGTTATTAGGTAGGGGGCTTCATGTATATGCTCCACTTTCAGAAGAAATGTCGGTGAATTATGATGTGGTGAAAAAGGCTATATTGAGTGTGTATGAGATGGTTCCTGAAGCACACAGGCAGAAATTTAGGAATATGAGAACACAGCCTGGGCAAACTTATACTGAGTTTGAAAGAGTAAAACAAAGTAATTTTGACTGGTGGATACAGGTGTTAAAAATAGAGACAATATATGCAGCTCTTAGGGAAGTAATTCTTTTGGAAGAATTTAAAGATTCAATCCCTTCAGTAGTGAGCACTCAATGTGTAGGAACAGAGGGTTGATGCTGTAAGACAAACAGCAGAGATAGCTGATGGTTATGAGTTAGTTCATAGAGCTAAATCTTTTTCCCGTCACCCTTTCAAATTGGAAAAGGATAAAAAGTGGGAATGTCTTCACAGTTTACTCAAGAGAATTCTGAGGAGCAGGCTGCAGAAATGATTAAAGATTGTGTGTGTGAAGGGAAAGTCTTTCCATGTATATAGGGAGGAGTAAGTAAAGATGTTAAAATTTTAAGAGACACAAGGGCTAGTCAACCCTTAATGATGTGGGATAGTGATATTTGTTGTTCAAATGGTGTATTGCAGGAGAAGGTGGGGTTCATGGAGATGCCGAACCTATTCCATTGTGGAAGGTAAATTTAAAGAGCAAATGGAAGACAGGTGAAGTTATAGTTGGATTGGTAGAAAAATTGCCCATTATAGGGGATCAATTTGTTCTGGGTAATGATATATATGGAATGCAAATGTGGGTGATGCCTATGGTAGTTGAACAGCCTGTAGAAGTGTTATCACCAAAATTGTTACAGAGGGAACACACTGCATTGTTTCCTGATTGTGTTATAATGAGATCAAAGGTTCATCAGGAAGAACAAAATAAACAAGATGAGCTGGCAGTTCAAAGGCAAGAAGAAGGTGTTGAAATCCAATGAGCTGGCCCTGTGTTTGATAACATTGTTCAGGAGGGAGGAATACAGGACAGCTCAGCTGAAGTGTTTAACTCAAAGAGGTTAGTGAAGTTACAGAAAAATGATTTGCAATGAAAACAGCCACATCACAAAACTTACACAAAAACGGAAGTAAAATGTATTCCAGTATGTTATCTTCGGGAAGATATTTTGATGAGAAAGTGGTGGTCAGATCATGCCTCAACAAATGAAAGCTGGAGGGAGATACATCAGATTGTTATCCCATTAGGGTGTAGAAATAAGATTCTGAGGATTGCTCATGAAATTCCAATTGGTGGGGGGGGGGAACATTTGGGAATTAGGAAAACACAGGAAAAGATACAGAGATTTTGTTTTTGGCCAGGATTGCATAGGGATGTAGTCAAATTCTGTAGAGCCTGTTAAACATGTCAAATAATAGGGAAACCACAAGCAGTGATTAAGCCAGCACCTTTAATCCCAATTCCAGCATTTCATGACCTTTTACCAGGGTCATGATTGATTATGTAGGACCCCTTCCTAAGACTAAAAGTGGAAATCAGTATTTACTGACAATAATGGATGTGTCACCAGGTTTCCTAAAGCGATACCTTTAAGAAATATTACAACAAAGAAGATTGTGGTGGAGTTAATAATTTTTTTTATACAAGATATGGTTTACCTAAAGAAATACAATCATATCAGGTGTCAAATTGCATGTCACAGCTGTTGAAGGAAGTAATGAACAGTTTGGGGATAAAAGAGTTTAAGTCAACAGCTTCTCAATTGGAGTCACAAGGAGCTTTGGAAAGATAACATCAAACTTTAAAAGCTATGATAAGAGCACACTCTCATGGTTATGAACAGGATTGTGATACAGGAATTTCATTTTTGTTATTTGCTATTAGAGACGCTCCTAATGCATCGATTGGTTTTAGCCCTTTTAAGCTAGTTTATGGTCATGAGATAAGGTGACCACTGAAATTGATTCATGAGAAATTGGTGGGTTAAAATTCAGAAACTACTCTCTTGGATTATGTATCAAATTTCACGGAAAGATTGAACAGAGCACGTGAGTTGGCTAGAGAACATTTAAAGATCTCACAGTAAATGATGAAAGTGAAAGCAGATAAGAAAGCTAAAATTCACAGTTTTGTTTCTGGAGAGAAAGTACTTGTTACCAGTACTAGAGGATTCATTAAATGCAAGATTTAGTGAGGCTTACAGGATTGAAAAGAAATTGTGTGAAGTAAATTGTTTAATAAATACTCCAGATAGAAGAAAGAAGCAGAGGGTGTGTCGTGTATATTTGCTTAAGAAGTACGTTGGGGGAAGAGGAACAAAAAGAGGCATTAGTGATGGTGGATGATGAGAATGGGGTATAAGTGCAGGACTCTGAATATTGGAGGTGGTTAAAAGGATCCGTTAAACGGGAGAGGTCTCCTGCCCAAAGAAGTGACCACGGAGATGAAGGCGGTGGAAGAAGAGTTCAACATCGCGTCGAGCCTGAAATTCATTGAGGTGAGGGTGCAAGGGTATGAAACTGAGCCTTTTACTGAGCACTGAACATTCAGCATCAAAGAAGGAAAGGTCAAGGGGTATGGTGCATACACAGCCAGGGCTGGGATTAGAAGATGGGATGGGGTCAGAGGGATAAGCCCTCGGACGTCCCACCTCTACCTCTTCTCCAAAATCCACAAACAGGATCAAACTCTCAAACTCAGTATAAGTTTGCCCAGGCTGTTTTCTCATATTCCTAAATTTCTGCCTGTATGCTACAGGAACCAATTCATATACACTCAAAATAGCCTTTTCCACCACATAATTCACCAACATTTCTTCTGATAGTGACACATGTACCTCATGTGCCCTACCCAACAACTTAGACTGTAACAATAACGTCCAGTTTTTCTGTGACCATTTCATATGTTTAGCGAGCTTCTCAAATTAAACAAAGAATGCTTCAATACCTTTTCCCTCAAACTTTGGAAGATCTGCTACAAATTTAAACATCTCCCCACTGGGTTTTAAGTTCCAGGTGTTTTTGTCATCAGGACTTTCCTCAGAATCTGAGGTCATTTTTTTCACTTCCAGCCTTTTAGGTTGGTTTGCCCGTTCTATTTCCTTCTCTCTTTCCCTAACCTCTCTTTCTTTATCCTTCTCTCTCGCCTGGAATTCCAGTTCCAGCTTCCTTTCTTTCTGCTGCATCTCCGCTTGCTCGTTTTGTAATGTCCTTTCTCTTTCTGCCCCTTCTCTTTCTGCTGCCTCTAGCTCAAGTTTTTATCCAGTTCCTTTACTTGTTCAAATTCAGGTTTCTTCATTTCTAACTGAAGTCTCACCAGCTGCTGCTGTGACTCACGAGTGTCAGGTAACACTTCCAACTTTAAATGTATCTCTGCTTTCTTAACACCTACAGGCAACCCCAATTGTAATGTATCCGCCAACTCTCTTAACTTATTCTTGGATACTTTCTGTAACCCAATCAGATTTATATCTTCTCCTTCCAAAAAGGATTTAGCTATGGATGCAGCCAGTTTTGCCATCTCACCACTTTAAGAATACCTCACATCCGCTTCTGAATTCAAAGTACTTTGTGTACTCATAATCTTAAGGTTCACCAATTCCAAAAAATCAAGGAATTTCAAATATATCCCACAAAGAGCTCCATGGGGGGGGGGGGGGGGGCGGGAGCGGGGGTGGGGGTGGGGGTGGGCGGGGGGTGGGGGTGGGGGTGGGGGGGTGGGGGGGGCAGGGGGGGTGGGGGGTGGGGGGGTGGGGGGGGTCGGTGGTGGGCGGGGGTGGGGGTGGGGGGGTGGGTGGGGGTGGGGGGGTCGGTGGTGGGCGGGGGTGGGGGTGGGGGTGGGGGGGTGGGGGGGTGGGGGGGGCGGTGGTGGGCGGGGGTGGGGGTGGGGGTGGGGGGGGTGGGGGGGTGGGGGGGTCGGTGGTGGGCGGGGGTGGGGGGTGGGGGGGTGGGTGGGGGGTGGGGGGGTCGGTGGTGGGCGGGGGTGGGGGTGGGGGGGGTGGGGGGGGCGGTGGTGGGTGGGGGTGGGAGGGGTGGGGGGGGGTGGGGGGGTGGGGGGGTGGGGGGGTCGGTGGTGGGCGGGGGTGGGGGGGTGGGGGGGGTGGGAGGGGTGGGGGGGGGTGGGTGTTGGGTGGGACGGAGCGGGGGGGGGGGGTATTCCCTGAGTCGGGGCCTGCACTCTCTCACACATGCAAAAGAGAACAGGAACCTCCCTGGGGCACAGAGCTGCTTCAGGAAGGTCAGTTTAAGGTTTAAACATTTAAATAAAGGAAAAAAAAACTTTTAAAACATGTCCCTCATGTGACAGTGTCACAAGAGCTGGGACATATCAATTCATTTTTAAAGTAATTTTTATAGAATTTTAAAACACTTCATGAAACCTCGTCCCGGCCGTGGATGAGGTTCCATGAAAAGTGCAATGGCCTGGGCTCTTCGCCTGCCCAACAACGTGAAGGATGGGCCAACAGCTCACTTAACTCTATTAATTTGTTTTTTACAGGCCTTAACAGGCCGTTGACAGTTTGGCGGGTGCATAGCCGAATCAGCTGCACACCCACCCAACTGAAAATCTAAATCACACTTGGTGACATCGGGACACCCGCCTGATATCACCGTGCATCATTTTACATGTCAGAACGCAGGCCCCGCCCCCACACACTGACCAGAAAATCCTTCCCATTGATTAATTAAAGGATTGTAAGCAGATACATATGTCTACAAATTACTACAATAATAACTTCAAAAAAAATCCTCTAATTAATCTGACTTGACCCCCCCCTCCCCCCTCCCCCCCTCCCCACTCAGCTGATGACTCAATGCTCCTCCACTTGGAGTGACCACTGAGGGTGGCAAAGGTGCAGAATGTACTCTGGGTGGGGACTTCAATGTCCATCACCAAGAGTGGCTCAGAAGCACCATTACTGACCGAGCTGGGCTGAAGGACATCGCTGCCAGACTGGGTCTGCGGCAGGTGCTGAGGGAACCAACAAGAGGAAAAAACATACCTGACCTCATCCTCACCAATCTACCTGTCACAGATGCATCTGTCCATGACAGTCTCGGTAGGAGTGACCACCACGCAGTCATTGTGGAGACGATGTCCCACCATCACGTTGAGGATACCCTCTATTGTATTGCAGCACCACCACTGTGCTAAATGGGACAGATTTCACACAGATCCAGCAACTCAAGACTGGGCATCCATGAGGTGCTGTGGGCCATCAGCAGCAGCAGAATTGTACTCAAACACAATCTGTAACCTCATGGCCCAGCATATCCCCCACTCTACCATTACCATCAAGCCAGGGGATCAACCCTGGTTCAGTGAAGAGTGCAGGAGGGCATGTCAGGAGCAGCACCAGGCATACCTAAAAATGAGGTATCAACCTGGTGAAGCTACAACACAGGACTACTTGTGTGACAAACAGCATAAGCAGCAAGTGATAGACAGAACTAAGCAATCCCACAGCCAACGGATCAGATCTAAACTCTGCAGTCCTGCCACATCCAGTCATGAATGGTGGTGGCTCCACAAATATCCCCATCCTCAGTGATGGAGGAGCCCAGCACATCAGTGTGAAAGATAAGGCTGAAGTATTTGCTACAATCTTCAGCCAGAAATGCCAAGTGGATGATCTATCTCGGCCTCCTCCGGAGGTCCCCAGCAACACAGATGCCAGTCTTCAGCAAATTCAATTCACTCCACTTGATATCAAGAAATGGCTGAAGACACTGGCTATTGCAAAGGCAATGGGCCCTGACAATATTCCAACAATAGCACTGAAGACTTATGCTCCAGAACTTGCTGTGCCCCTAGCCAAGCTGTTCCAGTACAGCTACAACACTGGCATCTACCTGGGTATGTGGGAAATTGCGCAGCTTCATCAATGACCTTCCTTCCATCATAAGGTCAGAAGTGGGGATGTTCGCTGATGATTGCACAATGTTCAGCACCATTTGTGACTCCTCAGATACTGAAGCAGCCCATGTCCAAATGCAGCAAGACCTGGACAATATCCAGGCTTGGGCTGACAAGTGGCAAGTAACATTTGTGCCACACAAGTGTCAGGCAATGACCATCTTTTTTTTTAAATTCATTCATGGGATGTGGGCTTCGCTGGCTGGGACAGCATTTATTGCCCATCCCTAGTTGCCCTTGAGAAGGTGGTGGTGAGCTGCCTTCTTGAACCGCTGCAGTCCATGTGGTGTAGGTACAACCACGGCGCTGTTAGGGAGGGAGTTCAAGGATTTTGACCCAGCGACAGTGAAGGAACTGTAATATATTTCCAAGTCAGAATGGTGAGTGACTTGGAGGGGAACTTCCAGGCAGTGGTGTTCCCATTTATCTGCTGCCCTTGTCCTTCTAGATGGTAGTGGTGTGGGTTTGGAAGGTGCTGTCGAAGAAGCCTTGGTGAATTCCTGCTGTGCATCCTGTAGATGGTACACACTTCCGTCACTGTGCATCAGTGGTGGAGGGAATGAAGGTTTGTGGATGTGGTGTCAATCAAGCAGCTGCCTGGACAGTGTCAAGCTTAGATTGTTGTTGGAGCTGCACTCATCCAGGCAAGAGGAGAGTATTCCATCACACTCCTGATTTGTGCCTTGTAGGCAGTGGACAGGCTTTGGGGAGTCAGGAGGTGAGTTACTCGCAGGATTCCTAGCTTCTGACCTGCTCTTATAGCCACAGTATTTATATGGCTAGTCCAGTTCAGTTTCTGGTCAATAGTAATTCCCAGGATGTTGATAGTGGGGAATTTGGTGATGGTAATGCAATTATCAGCAAGCGTCCCCACTTCTAAACTTATGATGAAGAGAAGATCATTGATAAAGCAGCTGAAGATGGTTGGGCCGAGGACACTATCCTGAGGAACTCCTGCAGTGATGTCCTGGAGCTGAGATGACTGACCTCCAACAACCACAACCACCTTTCTTTGTGCTAGGTATGACTCCAACCAGCAGAGAGTTTTCCCCCGATTCCCATTGACTCTGGTTTTGTTAGGGCTCCTTGATACAATTACCATTTCAAACCTACTTCTCTTCTATACATCAAAGCCTCTAGACCAGCTGGCTTTAATCCAATTAAGACAACACAAATACACACAAAATCGACTATTATGACCGATGCAGTTGGTCAAGGGGAGTTATTTAAAGGCCCCAGAGGGAAAATTTAAACAACTATTGTAATCTATAATTTTAAGTGTTATGTTTGAGATGCGACTCTAAATTCAGGAATCAGGCCACCAACTCTCGAGGCTTTACATCGTGAAACATTTTATTAATTTACACAGGTTAAAACATACATATATTTCTATACATATACTACTACCATAACTTTTTAAAAATTTCCAAATCTAATCTCCATTAAGGCAACAGCAACCCATAGACTTAACCAGACACCAGACAAAGCATTTACACCTTACACATTCAAAATGAGATTCTTTTCACTTTGGTTCCTGTGTAGCCAGTTGGAAGTTTACAGTTGCCTTTTGACCTCACATTGATCCTGCCCTGCACACCCAAAGCAGTTGTCTTGCTGTACCTACCACTGCCCACTGGATGTTAATTCTCATTGTATCAACAACCTCTGAACTAAACCCCTCTAACAATAGAGCCCCTTTCATAGGACTAATGTTATTAGTAATATAAGCACATTGCTTGGTAACTGCCAGATATATGTCCATTTTCACCTCACTTTTTGAATGCTCTATTCAAAGAATGCAAATGCACGCTATCTCTCTTACATATCAAAACTAATACATATCAAAGCACCCAGACTAGCTGGCTTTAATCCAATTAAGACAAAGAAACATAGAAACTAGGAGCAGGAGTAGGCCATTCAGCCCTTCAAGCCTGCTCCACCATTCCTTATGATAATGGCTGATCATCCAACTCAATAGCCTGCTCCCACCTTCTCCCCATACACCTTGATCCCTTTCACCCCAAGAGCTATATCTAACTCTTTCTTGAAAACATACAATGTTTTGGTCTCAACTACTTTCTGTGGTAGTGAATTCCACAGGCTCACCACTCTCTGGGTGAAGAAATTTGTCCTCATCTCAGTCCTAAATGGTCTACCCCATATCCTCAGACTGTGACCCCTGGTTCTGGACTCCCCCACCATCGGGAACATCCTTCCTGCATCTACCCTGTCTAATCCTGTTAGAATTTTATAGGTTTGTATGAGATCCCCCTTCATTCTGCTGAACTCCAGCGAATATAATCCTAACTGATTCAATCTCTCCTCATATGTCAGTCCCACCATCCCAGGAATCAGTCGGGTAAACCTTCGCTGCACTCCCTCTATAGCAAGAACATCCTTCCTCAGATAAGGAGACCAAAACTGCACACAATATTCCAGGCGTGGTCTCACCAAGACCCTGTACAATTGCAGCAAGACATCCCTGTTCCTGTACTCGAATCCTCTGGCTATGAAGGCCAACATACCATTTACCTTAACAAAAACAGAATTACCTGGAAAAACTCAGCAGGTCTGGCAGCATCGGCGGAGAAGAAAAGAGTTGACATTTCGAGTCCTCATGACCCTTCGACAGAACTTCCCCTCTCTCAATTTATAGCCATTCAGAAAATAATCTGCCTTCCTGTTTTTGCTACCAAAGTGGATAATCTCACATTTATCCACATTATACTTACACACCCACAGAATAAGCCTCTTTTTTAAAAGAAAAATATTTTCCAAAATATTTTAAATAATAGCTTCATGACAGAGAAATAGGCATCAATAAACTCTATTTTAAAGTAATTTCCAGTAACATTATACACATTATTATATCTTATTGACACTGCATTGCTCTGTTGCCATTGTGCTCAGTCCTGGCGTTCCCCTCGTCCCATCGCGCCCAGTCCCCGCCTTCCTCTCTTCCCATTGTACCCAGTGCCCTCCTACCCCTCATCCCATGTTCCTCTGTGTCTTCCTCTGTATCTTTGTTCCTCCCATGCCGTGTTCCTATGTTTCTCTGCTTTCATGTTCCTATGTTCCCCGGTTCCTGTGCTCCTCTGTTTTCATATTCCCATGTTTCTGCATTATCCTCTTCCATGTTTTTCTGTTCCAGTGGTCCCAAGTTTCCATGTTCCCATTTTCCCCTTTCAGTGTTCCCATGTTCCCTTGTTCCTTTTTTCCCATGTTCCCATGTTCCTCTGTTCCCGTGTTTCCATGTTCCCATGTTTACATGTTCCTGTGTTCCTATGTTTCAACATTTCTCTGTTCCCATGATCCCATGTTTCCATGTTCCTCTGTTCCCACCTTCCTCTGTTCCTGCATTCCTGTTTTTGTGTTCCCAGGCTCCTCTGTTCACATTTTGCTGCATTCCCGTGTTCCTCTGTCACTGCGTTCCTCTGATCCCCTGTTCCTGTGTTCATCTGTTTCTCAGTTCCTAAGTTCCTCTAGTTCCATGTTCCTCTGTTCTTGTGTTCCCACGATGCTATGTCTCTCTGTTCTCGTGTTGCATGTTCCTCTGTTCCTATGTTCCTCTCTTCCCATGTTCCTCTGTTCCAAAGTTCTTCTGTAGCTGTGTTCCCATATTCCCATATTCATCTTTTCTTGCTTTCCCATGACGCCATAGAGCCATACACATAAACAGGCCCTTCGGCCCATCATGTCTGTGCCAGCCATCAAGCATTCTATTCTACTCTAATACCGTTTTCCAGCACTTGGCCCGTAGCCCTGTATGCTGCGGTGTTTCAAGTGTTCATCTAAATATTTCTTAAATGTTGTGAGGGTTCCTGCCTCTACCACCCCCTCAGGCAGTGTGTTCCAGATTCCAAACACCCTCTGGGTGAAAAATATTTCCCTCAAATCCCATCTAAACCCCCTGCCTCTTATCTTAAATCTGGTTATTGACACCTCCTCTCCGGGAAAAAGTTTCTTCCTATCAACCTATCTATGCCCCTCTTAATTTTATATACCCCTATCAGGTTCCCCCTCAGCCTTCTCTGCTCTAAGGAAAACAACCCCAGCCTATTGAGTCTCTCTTCATAGCTGAAATACTCCAGCCCAGGCAACATCCTGGTGAATCTCCTCTGCACCATCTCTTGTGCAATCACATCCTTCCTATAGTGTAGAGACCAGAACTGCACACAGTACTCCAGCTGTGGCCTAACTAGTGTTTTACGCAGCTCCCACATAACCTTCCTGCTCTTATATTCTATGCCTCGGCTAATAAAGACAAGTATCCCATGTGCCTTCTTAACCACCTTATCTACCTGTGCTGCTGCCTTCAGGGGTCTATGGACATGTACACCAAGGTCCCTCTGATCCTCTGTACTTCCTAGGGTCCTACCATTCATTGTGTATTTCCTTGCTGTGTTAGTCCTCCCAAAATGCATCACCTCACACTTCTCAGGATTAAATTCCATTTGCCACTGCTCTGCCCATCTTACCAGCCCATTGATATCATCCTGTAGTCTAAGGCTTCCCTCCTCACTATTTACAACACCATCAATTTTCGTGTGATCTGTGAACATACTGATCATACCTCCTATATTCACATCCAAATAATTAACGGACACTACAAACAGCAAGGGTCGCAGCCCCAATCCTGTGGTACACCACTCGTCACAGGCTTCCATTCACAAAAACAACCTTCGACCATCACCCTCTGCCTCCTGCCACTCAGCCAATTTTGGATCCAATTTGCCAAATTACCCTGGATTCCATGGGCTCTTACCCTCTTGCCCACTCTCCCATGTGGGGCCTTGTCAAAAGCCTTACTGAAGTCCATGTAGACTACATCAACAACACTACCCTCATCTCCACAACTAGTCACCTCCTCGAAAAATTCAATCAAGTTTGTTAGACATGATCTCTTCCTGACAAAGCCATGCTGACTATTCCTGATTAATCCCTGCCTCTCCAAGTGGAGATTAATCCTGTCCCTCAGAATTTTTTCCAATGGTTTCCCTCCAACTGATGTTAGACTCACTGGCCTTTAATTCCCTGGTTTATCCCTACTACCCTTCTTGAGTAATGGTACCACATTCATTGTCCTCCAATCCTCTGGCAACTCTCCCATGACCATAAAGGATTTGAAAATTAGTGTCTGAGCCCCTGCGATCTCCTGTCTTGCCTCCCACAGCAGCCTGAGATGCATCTCATCTGGGCCTGGGGATTTATCCACTTTTAAGCCCACTAAAACCACTAACACCTCCTCCCTTTCAATGCTAATTTGTTCTCAAGTTTATCACAATCCCACTCCCTGATTTCTACACCTACATCGTCGTTCTCCATAGTGAACACAGATGAAAAGTAATCATTTAAAACCTCACCTACATCCTCCGGCTCCATGCACAGATTGCCACTTTGGATCCTAATGGGCCCTACTCCTTCCCTGCTTATCCTCCTGCCCTTAGTGCATGTATAAAATGCCTTGGGATTTTCCTTTATCTTGCCTGCCAGTGTTTATTCATGTCCCCTAATTATTATCTTACGTACCCCCTTACACTTTCTATGCAGCTGTTTTCAGCCCCCTGTACCTGCCACAAGCCTCCCTTTTTTCCTTATCCAATCCTCTATATCCTTTGCCACCCAGGGTTCCCCTGGACTTGTTGGTCCCACCCTTCACCTTTATGGGAACATGTTAGCCCTGAACTCTATTTCCTTTTTGAATGACTCCCACTGCTCTGATGTAGACTTTCCAGCAAGTAGCTGCTCCCAGTCCACTTTGGCCTAATCCTGTCTTATCATATTGAAATCGGCCTTCCCCCAATTCAGGACCTTTATTTCCAGTCCATCTTTGTCCTTTTCCATAACTACCTTAAATCTTATGGTCACTATCCCTGAAATGCTCCCCCGCTGACACTTCTACTACTTGCCTGGCTTCATTCCCCAAGATACAATCCGGTACCGCCCCTTCTCTTGTAGGACTTTCTACGTGTTGGCTCAAAAACCTCTCCTGGGTGCACTTTAAGAATTTCAGCCTGTCTAAGCATTTCACACTAAGACTATCCCAGTTAGTATTGGGGAAGTTGAAATCCCCTCCTATTATTACCCTATTATTTTTACACCTTTGAGATTTGCCTACATATCTACTCCTCTGTCTCCCCCTGACAGGTTGGAGGCCTACAGTACATTCCCAGCAAAGTGATTGCCCCCCTTTTTTTTTAAGTTCTACCCATATGACTTCATTTGAGGAACCTTCTAAGATACCATCCCTCCTTACTGCAGGAATTGACTCCTTGATCAATAGTGCAATGCCACCTCCTCTTTTATACCCACCCCTGTCTCACCTGAAGATTCTATACCCAGGAATATTGAGCTGCCAGTCCTGCCCTTCCCTCAGCCATGTCTCTATGATAGCAACAATATCATACTCCCATGTGTTAATCAATGCCCTCAATTCATCTGCCTGACTTGTAAGAATCCTTCTGTTAACATAGATAAAATCCAGCCTTGCATTATTCCCTTGTGCTTTAACAGGTCTATATTTTCTCTGCCTTCCAAACTCACTTAGTTTCTCTTCTATATTTGGCTGTGCATCACCCACTATAATACCTCCACTCCGTTTTCCATCCTCCTGCCAAATTAGTTTAAAACCCTTCAACAGCAGTAGCAAACTTCCCTGCAAGTATAAAACAAAAACAGAATTACCTGGAAAAACTCAGCAGGTCTGGCAGGGTCGGCGGAGAAGAAAAGAGTTGATGTTTCGAGTCCTCATGACCCTTCGACAGAACTTGAGTGAATCCAAGAAAGGGCTGAAATATAAGCTGGTTTAAGGTGTGTTGGGGTGGGGGGGGGGTTTGGGTGGGGGGAGAGAAGTGGAGGGGGGTGGTGTGGTTATAGGGACAAACAAGCAGTGATAGGAGCAGATAATCAAAAGATGTCACAGACAACAGAACAAAAGAACACAGGTGTTGAAGTTGGTGATATTATCAAAATGAATGTGCTAATTAAGAATGGATGGTAGGGCACTCAAGGTACAGCTCTAGTGGGGGTGGGGTGGAAAGACTAGCAGGACATAAAAGATTTAAAAATAATGGAAATAGGTGGGAAAAGAAAAATCTATATAAATTATTGGAAAAAACAAAAGGAAGGGGGAAACAGAAAGGGGGTGGGGATGGGGGAGGGAGCTCACGACCTAAAGTTGTTGAATTCAATATTCAGACCGGAAGGCTGTAAGGTGCCTAGTCGGAAGATGAGGTGTTGTTCCTCCAGTTTGCGTTGGGCTTCACTGGAACAATGCAGCAAGCCAAGGACAGACATGTGGGCAAGAGAGCAGGGTGGAGTGTTAAAATGGCAAGCGACAGGGAGGTTTGGATCATTCTTGCGGACAGACTGCAGGTGTTCTGCAAAGCGGTCGCCCAGTTTACGTTTGGTCTCTCCAATGTAGAGGAGACCACATTGGGAGCAACGGATGCAGTAGACTAAGTTGGGGAAAATGCAAGTGAAATGCTGCTTCACTTGAAAGGAGTGTTTGGGCCCTTGGACGGTGAGGAGAGAGGAAGTGAAGGGGCAGGTGTTATATCTTTTGCATGGGCATGGGGAGGTGCCATAGGTGGGGGTTGAGGAGTAGGAGGTGATGGAGGAGTGGACCAGGGTGTCCCGGAGGGAGCGATCCCTACAGAATGCCGCCGGGGTGGGGAGGTGAAGGGAAGATGTGTTTGGTGGTGGCATCATGCTGGAGTTGGCGGAAATGGTGGAGGATGATCCTTTGAATGCGGAAGCTGGTGGGGTGATAAGTGAGAACAAGGACTCCCTGCAAGTATGTTGGTCCCGTTCCGGTTCAGGTGTAACCCGTCCAACTTGTACAGGCCCCACCTTCACCAGAAAGAGACCCAATGATCCAGGAAGCTAAAGCCCTCCCTCCTGCACCGTGTCTTCAGCCACGCATTCCTCCTCCATATCCTCCTATTCCTATACTCACTGGCACATGGCACAGGGAGTAATCCAGAGATTACAACCTTTAAGGTCCTGCTTTTTAATCTGCTACCTAGCTCCCCATATTCTTGTTGCAGGACCTCATCCCTCTTCCTACCTGTGTGGTTGGTACGAATGTGAACTAAGACCTCTGACAGTTTGCCCCTTCCCCTTGTCCATCTTTCCTCGTGTTCCCATGTTCCTCTGTTTCTATGTTCTACTGTTCTTGTGTTCCCGTGTTCCTCTGGGCCCATGTTACTCTCTTCCGATTTCCCTCTGTTCCCATGTTCCCATGTTCCTCTATTTTCATGTAACTGTGTTCCTGCTTTTGTGTTTCCAATTCTTCTGCTTCCATGTTCCTATGTTCCCAAGTTCCCAGGTTCCCATGAACCCATGTTCATCTGTTCTCATGTCCCCATGTTCCTCTATTCCCATGTTCCTCTGTTCCTGTTATCCCCTGTTCCTCTGTTCCTGTGTTTCCATGTTCCTCTGTTCCTCTGTTCCCGTTATCCTCTGTTCCCGTTATCCTCTGTTCCCTTTATCCTCTGTTCCTGTGTTCCTCTGTTCCTGTGTTCCTCTGTTCCTGTGTTCCTCTGTTCCTGTGTTCCTGTTATCCTGTTATGCTACCCAGGCCATGGTGACAGACAAGGAAACTGTCACTAGAAGGTTTGAAAATTGATAAGGGGAAGTGTTGAATAGACTTTCGGTACTTAAAGTTGACAAGGCACCGGGACCGGATGAGATGCATCCAAGGATATTGAAGGAAGTGAGAGTAGAAATTGCAGGGACACTGGTCATAATCTTTCAGTCTTCCTTAGACTCAGGGGTGGTGCCAGAGGACTGGAGAATTGTAATCATTACACCCTTGTTCAAAAAAGGTTGTAAGGATAAGCCCAGCAATTACAGACCAGTCAGTTTAACTTCAGTGGTGGGCAAGATTCTAGAAACAATTATTCGGGATAAAATTAGTAGTCACATGGAAAAATATGAGTTGATAAGGAAGAGCCAGCATGGATTTCTAAAGGGAAATTGTGCTTAACTAACTTGCTGGAGTTTTCTGAAGAGGTAACTGAAAAGGTCAATGAGGGTAATGCTGTTGATGTGGTCTACATGAACTTTGAAAAGGCATTTTTTACAGTGCCACACAACAGACTTGTGAGAAAAGTTATTGCTCATAGAATAAAAGGGACATTAGCAACGCGGATACAAAATTGTCTGTGTATTTGTGCATAGATCATTGAAGGTGGCAGGACCGGCAGAGAGAGCAATTAATAAAGCATACAGTATCCTGGGCTTTATTAATAGGGGCATAGAGTACAAGAGCAGGGAGGTTATGCTGAATTTATATAAGACACTCATTAGACCTCAGCTGGAGTATTGTGTACAGTTCTGGGCGCCACATTATAGGAAGGATGTGAACACATTGGAGAAAGAGCAGAAGAGGTTTACAAGAGTGGTTCTAGGGATGAGAAACTTCAGTTGAGGATAGATTGGAGAGGTTGGGACTGTTCTCCTTGGGGAGAAGAAGGCTAAGAGGAGATTTGATAGAGATGTTCAAAATCATGAGGGGGCTAGACAGAGTAGATCGGGAGAAGCTGTTCCCACGCATAAAAGGATCAAGAACAAGAGGGCACAGGTTTAAAGTGATTTGCAAAAGAAGCAAATTTGACATGAGAAAAAAACTTTTTCACAAAACAAGTGGTTCGGGTCTGGAATGCACTGCCTGGAAGTTGCTGGAAGCAGATTCAATCGAGGCATTCAAGAGGGCATTAGATGATTATTTGAATAGAAACAATGTCCCAGGGTACAGAGAAAAGGCAGGGCAATGGCACTAGGTTATGATGTCCTCTCCATAATTTGGAGGGTCAGTGCAGACATGATGGGCTGAATGTCCTCCTTCTGTGCTGTTAAAATGCTGTGATTCTGTAATTCTGTGAAGTGGTGGAAGGGGTCAACATCAATGCGGCACAAACTTAGCAATAACCTGCTCACTGGGGCTCAGTTTGGGTTCCATCAGGGCCACTCAGCTCCTGACCTCATTACAGCCTTGGATCAAGTTAGGACAAAAGAGCTGAACTCCCGAGGTGAGGTGAGAGTGACTGCCCTTGACATCAAGGCAGCATTTGACCGAATGTGGCATCAAGGAGCCCTAGCAAAACTGGAGTCAATGGGAATCAGGGGAAAATCTATATACTGGTTGGAGTCATACAGAGCACAAAGGAAGGTGGTTATGGTTGTTGGAGGTCAATCATCTCAGCTCCAGGACATCACTGCAGGAGTTCCTCAGGATAGTGTCCTCGGCCCAAACATCTTCAGCTGCTTCATCAATGACCTTCCTTCCAACATAAGGTCAGAAGTGGGAATGTTCGCTGATGATTGCACAATGTTCAGCACCATTTGTGACTCCTCAGATACTGAAGCAGTCCATGTCCAAATGCAGCAAGACCTGGACAATATCCAGGCTTGGGCTGACAAATGGCAAGTAACATTCTCACCACACAAGTGTCAGGCAATGACCATCTCCAACAAGAGAGGATCCAATCATCGTCCCTTGGCATTCAATTGCATTACCAGCACTGAAACCCCCAATATCAACTTCTGGGGGTTACCATTGACCAGAAACTGAACTGGACTAACCATATAAGTACTGTGGCTACAATAGCAGGTCAGAGGCTAGGAATATTGCAGGACTGTGATGGAATACTCTCCACTTGCCTGGATGAGTGCAGCTCCCACAACACTCAAAAACCTTGACACCACCCTGGACAAAGCAGCCGCTTAATTGATACCCCATCCACAAACATTCACTCCCTCTAGCACCGATGCACAGTAGCAGCAGTGTGTGTACCATCTACAAGATGCACTGCAGGAATTCACCAAGGCTCCTTAGACAGCACCTTCCAAACCCATGACTACTACCATCTAGAAGGACAAGGGCAGCAGATAGATGGGAACATAACCACTTGGAAGTTCCCCTCCAAGTCACTCACCATCCATATATCGCCGTTCCTTCACTGTCACTGGGTCAAAATCCTGGAACTCCCTCCCTAACAGCACTGTGGGTGTACTTACACCACATGGACTGCAGCGGTTCAAGAAGGCAGCTCACCACCACCACCTTAGATAAGTTGGATTGGTGATGGCGAATGAGATTGGAGGATTCAGAGCAGAGAATGTTCTGGAATAAAGCTGAGGGCAAATGTCTTCACCTCTGACTCCAAATTCGGTGTATTTTTTTTGTGACCTTTGTGTCAGGTTCTCTTGCGTGACCTTTAACTTGGTCTTCAGGCAGGCCAGGTTTTTCAAAGCAGCTACAATTTGGGGAACAGCTGCCCTCAGAGTCTGTAAACATTCCTGAAGATGCTTCACTCAGTGACAGGCTGAGCAGGGGTCAGGCTTCTGGGCTGAAAAAAACGCTTTAAATCTTTCAACCCACAGCCTGCGCTGCCACTAGGTAACTAGGCGACATTTCACTTGTGTAATGAACGGTCAATATTCCTGTTCCCAGCAACGAAACATTACTTGTTCTGTAAATCTACAAAACCAAATATCACAGGAGCAGCAAAGATTTTATCACACAACATAGACTGACTATTTAAACTTTCAATGTAATTGACATTTGATTCAGTGAAACTTAGGTAGTTGCAAGCAGACTGTTTAATTTATTTATTTATTTCATTTCAGTAATGTTTTGGGTCACTTTTAGGCTAGATCTTGATTCCAGTATTAAATCTTGGAGTTCCATCAATTTCCTGGCTGACCTTCCACCCTCCAAAATTTCAGCTAATCCAAAACTCTGCTGCAGAGACCCTAATCATACCAAGTCCCATTTCACCCAACTCTGCTTACTGACCTACATTGTTTCCCAGCCCAGCAACACCCGGATTTTAAAATTTTCTTCCTTGATTCAAATCTCTCCATCACCTCTCCCTATCTCTGAATCTCCTCCAGCCCCATAACCCACCAAGATCCCTGCACTCCTCGATTTCTGCTCTCTTGTTGGTGGCCGTACCTTTAGCTGCCTGGACCTTAAGCTCTGGAATTCCCTTTTTCTCTACCTCTCTCCTCTTTTAAGATGCTCTTCCAAACCTAACTCTTTGCCAAAACATTTGATCACCTATCCAAAAGTCTGCTCATGTGGCTCAGTGTCAAATTTAGACTGACAATCACTCTTGAAAAATGCCTTTGTTTCCATTCATTCATGAGATATGGTCGTCGTTGGCTAGGCCAGCATTTATTGCCCATCCCTAATTGCCCTTGAGAAGGTGGTGGTGAGCTGCCTTCTTGAACCGCTGCAGTCCATGTGGTGTAGGTACACCCACAGTGCTGTTAGGGAGGGAGTTCCAGGATTTTGATGCAGTGACAGTGAAGGAACGGTGATATATTTCCAAGTCAGGATGGTGAGTGGTTTGGAGGGGAACTTACAAGTGGTGATGTTCCCATCTATCTGCTGCCCTTGTCCTTCTAGATGGTAGTGATCGTAGGTTTGGAAGGGGCTGTCTAAGGAGCCTTGGTGAATTCCTGCAGTGCATCTTGTAGATGGTACACACTGTGGCTACTGTGCATCAGTGGTAGAGAGAGAGAATGATTGTGCAAGGGGTGCTAATCAAGCAGGGATGCTTTGTCCTGGACAGTGTCAAGCTTCCTGAGTGTTGTTGGAGCTGCACTCAACCAAGCAAGAGGGGAGTATTCCATCACACTCCTGACTTGTGTCTTGTAGATGGTGGACAGGCTTTGGGGAGTCAGGAGGTGAGTTACTCATCACATGATTCCTAGCATCTGACCTGCTCTTGTAGCCACAGCATTTATATAGCTAGTCCAGTTCAGTTTCTGGTCAATGGTAACCCCCAGGATGTTGATCATGGGGTATTCAGTGATGGTAATGCCATTGAACATTAAGGGCATCAAGGGGCGATGTTTAAATTCTCTCTTCTTGGGGATGGTCATTGCCTGGCACTTGTGTGGCATAAATGTTACTTGCCACTTGTCAGCCCAAGCCTGGATATTGCTGCATTTGGACATGGACTGCTTCAGTATCTGAGGAGTTGTGAATGTTGCTGAACATTATGCAATCATCAGCGAACATCCCCACTTCTGACCTTATGATGGAAAGAAGGAAGGAGACCAAAACTACACACAATATTCCAGGTGTGGTCTCACCAAGGCCCTGTATAATTGCAGCAAGACATCCCTGTTCCTGTACTCGAATTCTCTGGCTATGAAGGCCAACATACCATTTGCCTTCTTTACCGCCTGCTGCACCTGAATGTTTACCTTCAGTGACTGGTGTACAAGGACACCCAGGTCTCGTTGCACAGAACTGTTCCAGAGTCTATAGACTCTCGGAAGATGACCACCAATGCATCCACTATTTCTAGGGCCACTTCCTTAAGTACTCTGGGATGTAGATTATCAGGCCCCGGGGATTTATCGGCCTTCAATCCCATCAATTTGCCCAACACCATTTCCCTACTAATACTGATTTCTTTCAGTTTCTCCCTCTCACTGAACCCTGTGTTCCCCAATATTTCTGTTATGTTATTTGTGTCCTCCTTTGTGAAGACAGAACCAAGGTATGTATTTAGTTGGTCAGCCATTTCTTTGTTCCCCATTATAAATTCCCCTGTTTCTGACTGTAAGGGACCAACATTTGTCTTCACTAATCCTTTTCTCTTCACATACCTATAGAAACTTTTACAGTCAGTTTTTATGGCCCCTTCAAGCTTACTCTCACACTCCATTTTTCCCTTCTTAATCAATCCCTTGGTCCTCCTTTGCTGAATTCTAAACTGCTCCCAATCCTCAGGTCTGTTGTTTTTTCTGGCCAATTTGTATGCCTCTTCCTTGAATCTAATACTATCTCTAATTTCCATCGTAAGCCATGGTTTGGCCACCTTTCCTGTTTTACTTTTGCGCCAGACAGGAACAAACAATTGTTGCAGTTCACTCCTATGTTCTTTGAATGTTTGCCATTGCCTATCCACCATCATCCCTTTAAGTAACGTTTCCCAATCCACCATAACCAACTCGCACCTCATACCATCGTAGTTTCCTTCAATAAGATTCAGGACCCTCATCTCAGAATCAACTACGTCACTCTCCATCTTGATGAAGAATTCTGTCATATTATGGTCGCTCATCCCCAAGGGGCCTCACACAACTAGATTGCCAATTATTCCTTTCTCATTACACAATACCCAGTCTAGGATGGTCTGTTCTCTCGGTTCCTCAATGTATTGGTCCAGAAAACCATCCCGTATTCACTCCAGGAATTCCTCCTCTACGGTATTGTTACTAATTTGATTTGCCCAATCTATATGCAGATTAAAGTCACCCATAATTACAGATGTTCCCTTATTACATGCGTCTCTAATTTCCTGTTTAATGCCATTCCCAACATCACCTCTTCAGTTTGGGGGTCTATATACAACTCCCACTACCATTTTTTGCCTCTTAGTGTTTCTCAGCTCCACCCATACAGATTCCATATCGTCAGAGCTAATATCTTTCCTCACTATTGTGTTAATTTCCTCTTTAACAGCAATGCAACTCCACCACCTTTTCCTTTTTGTCTGTCCTTCCTAAATACTGAATACCCCTGGATGTTCAGTTCCTATCCCTGGTCACCCTGCAGCCATGTCTCTGTAATCCCGACTATACCATACCTGTTTACATCTATTTGCGCAGTTAATTCATCCACTTTATTGCGAATGCTCCTCGCGTTAAGACACAAAGTCTTAAGGCTTGTCTTTTTAACATTACTTGAGCCATTCCCACTATTTTTCACTGAAGCCCTGTTTGATTCTTGCCCTTGATTTCTCTGCCTATCACCTCTCTTATTCCCCTTTTGTTCTTGTCTTTGATTCCCCTTCCTCTAAACCCTTGCATAGGTTCCCATCCCCCTGCCATTTTAGTTTAAACCCTCCCCAACCACTCTAGCAAATGTTCCCCCGGGACATCAGTCCCGGTCCTGCCCAGGTGTAACCTGTCCAGTTTGTACTGGTCCCACCTCCCCCAGAACTGTTCCCAATGTCCCAGGAATCTGAAACCCTCCCCCTCACACCATCTCTTCAGCCACATATTCATCCGATATATCCTGCTTTTTCTACTCTGACTAGCACGTGGCACTGGTAGTAATCCTGAGATCACTACCTTTGAGGTCCTACTTTTCAAATTACTTCCTAATTCCCTATATTCTGCTTTTAGGGCCTCATCCCTTTTTTTACCTATGTTGTTTGTACCAATGTGTACCAAGACCACTGGCTGTTCACCCTCCCCCTTCAGAATGTCCTCTAGCCGCTCTGAGACTTCCTTGACCCTAGCACCAGGGAGGCAACATACCATCCTGGAGTCTCGTTTCCAGCCTATCTATTCCCCTTACAGTTGAATCCCCGATAACTATTTCATTCCCACACTTTTTACTCCTCCCCTGTGCAGCAGAGCCAACCGCAGTGCAACAAATTTCGCTGTTGCTGCTTTCCCCTGAGAGGCCATTCCCCCCAATAGTATCCAAAACGGGTTATCTGTTTTGCAGGGGAATAGTCACAGGAGATTCCTGCACTGCCTGCCTAGTCCTCTTGCTCTGCCTGGTGGTCACCCATTCCCTTCCTGCTGTGGACTCTTAGCCTGCAGTGTGACCACCTCTCTATATGTGCTATCCACGATACTCTCCAACTCGCGGATGCTCCACAGTGTCCCCAGCCGCTGCTCCAGCTCCAAAATCCAGGCTTCCACGAGCTGCAGCTGGAGACACTTCCTATACACGTGCTGGGCCTGGGTACTGGGAATGTTCCTGGCTTCCTACATAGAGCAGGAGGTGCACACCATGGCTTTGAGCTCTCCTGCCATGACTTACCCCTTTAAATTAAACTAAACCTTTTGGGAGATATTTACAATCAAATAATATTAATTACTCTAGGGCCCTTCTTCCCTGCTCCTCATTGTTACAGAATATAGCCTTTACAAAAGATGAACCACAAAATAAGACCTTAAAAATTATAAGTGATAAAAGTAATAAATACTTACCCGACCTTACTCATTTCCGGCCTATCTATTCCCCTTACAGTTGAGTCCCCTATAACTATTGCATTCCCGCACTTTTTACTCCTCCCCTGTGCAGCACAAAGGATCACCTCGTTCCCTCCTCACCGAACTCCCCCAGTCACCAAACTCCATTTAAGCACTCTACTGCAGCCCAAAGCAGCACTTCCTCAAACTTTGGGAGAGCTTGTACAAATTTAACCATCTCCACACTGGGCTTTGGGTTAAAGGTTCATCATCACAACTTCCCTCAGCATCTGAGGCCTCTCTTTCAAAGTCCAACCTCTTAAGCCAGTTTTACCTTTCTCCTTCCTTCTCTCTAACTTTTCTTTCTGGAGGTCAAGTTTTCACATTTACAATTCTCTTTCTCTTGCATTATCTCACTCCCTTTCTCCCTTTGAAATTCTTCCTCTTTTTCCTTTGTTCAAAATCCTGGTTCCAGCTTCTGCTGTTCTAACTGAAACTTTGCCAATATCAACTTATCTCCTTCTGGTTCTGCAGCTTCTTCTGGTTCTTTCACTTGCAGTTTCATATTCTGCACTATTACCTCAGCTATGTGCACTTTCCTCACCCCTAGGGATAATTCCACATCCAGCTTATCCTCCAATTCCATTAGCTTATCCTTGGTTAATTTCTGTAAAGTCAGGCTTCCATCTTCCATCTACAAAAAAGTGTCAGCAAGCTCCAAAGCCATTTCAAATGCCAACCAGTATCATTTACCTCACTGCAACTCCAATTCCTATGTCCACTACCTCAGTACCTCCATGTACTCGTTTTTTTAAGGAGTTACAGATCCCACCAAAAGTGAAGGATTTCCAATCCCACAAGAGATCCCAGTTTATAACGATAAATCCTGGACTTAGCCCCACTTTGTTGCAGATGTTACCACTGGACAAGTCAGATCCCAATCTGGAACCTGGCTTGATAGACGCTAACTTTTATTTTTTGTTTAAAAACATGGAGGGTAGCTACTGAACAGAGTCACAGGAGTCATCTGATGAACTTTTAATAAAAGAACATAACATTTATTAAACAATAAAAGATGAACTATATTACAATACTCCTTCACCCACACCCATGTGTTTACCGATATATATATATTCATAAGGATAACAAAAGTTACAAAAGCTACCTTATACTCTCATATTCACAGTAAGAACACAGTGCATGTAAATCAATAGACAATCAGTGCTCAGACACACCACACTCTGAAACCAAGTGACAGATGCCAGCCCAAACAGATGCTCTGGATCTCTCATTAACTCCCCCAGATGCTTGTCACACCGTAAGCCAACCGGTCTCACTAAACTCTATCTTTCACATGGGGCTTCCAATCTCCATTCTCAAACAGCCTGCTTTTGAATCTTCTCCCAACCGATGCTTTCTCTCAGACGCCTTCCACAAGCGGCATTCTCCACAGTTTTGAACTCTCCCTCCAGTGTTCCTCTGCTCTGGATTGCCATGTGCATTCAAGCGTTGCCTTCTATGCACTGGTCTCTCAGATACTCAGCCAAACCAACAGGACACCACTGCTTCACCTGCCCACATTAAGAAGTCACCAACCCTGACTGTCTCCTTGGATCTTTTGGCTTCTCACAGCCTTTTTTGCTTTAAGCTTGTGTCCTGGAGCTTTCTCCCTTTAAGCTTGGAGCCTTCCTCTGATCTTCACTCTTAACTTCAGTTAACAGGATTTTTTCCAGAGTCCTGTTCTTCCTTTGACCAGAAAATATTCATGGGACCCTCCTTTCTGTCTCACTCCTTGTCTTTGGGCCCTTTCAGTTCTTTTGGGAAATCTGCTTTCTCTGTTGTTGCCTCTGCCATATCCAGCTCCTTCTGGCCCCTGGCTTCAACTGAACTAAAACTACTCTTCCCTTTTTCTCTGTCTGTATTGGTCCCTCTCTCCGGACCCCTCTTGCTAGGCACCAGCACAGTTTTTTTAAATCTTGTGCCTGTTTTAACTTCCCTTCAAGAGTCATAAAACCTCATTGGAATACAGGTATCTTCTACAGTGAAACCAAAACTCAAGTTCCCCCCTTCTTAACACACAAATACAAAAATACAAATTAAACTTAAAATTAAAGCTAAAACTCATTCCTATCATAAATATAAATATAGCTTACTTAAATTATCTCTAGTTCCTAACAATAGTCATTGCCTAGCACTTCTGTGGGGTGAATATTACTTGCCACTTGTCAGCCCAAACCTGGATATTGTCCAGGCCTTGCTGCATTTGGACATGGACTGCTTCAGTATCAGAGGAGTTGCGAATAGTGATGAACATTGTGCAATCATCAGCGAACATCCCCACTTCTGACCTTATGATGGAAGGAAGGTCATTGATGAAGCAGCTGAAGATGGTTGGGCCGAGGACACTACCCTGAGGAACTCCTGCAGTGATGTCCTGGAGCTGAGATGATTGATCTCCAACAACCACAACCATCTTACTTTGTACTGGGTATGACTCCAATCAACAGAGAGTTTTCACCCTGATTCCCATTGACTCCAGTTTTGCTAGGGCTCCTTGATGCCACACTCGGTCAAATGCTGCCTTGCTGTCAAGAGCAGTCACTCTCACCTCACCTCGAGAGTTCAGCTCTTTTGTCCATGTTTGAGAAAAGGCTGTAATGAGGTCAGGAGATGAGTGGCCCTGGCGGAACCCAAACTGGGCATCAGTGAGCACGTTGCACATTCTGTTGTAATAAAGGTTCCACATAAATGCAAATTGTGGTTATGTGAAAATAATTTGGTCTGTTTGAATTTACTTTCTGAAGATCTTCAACCCATAGCTTGAAAATCCTCCTAATTCAGCAATAACTAGTGAAGAAGGGCATTCAGCAGAGAACATTCCTCTCTGCTGTGCTCACCCTGCATCATTGCAGTTACACAGCTCACCTTGGAGGGGCTTCCATGCTTGGTTGATGGTTGATCTTTACCATAAACAAATCAGTTCCTCCATGGGCCATACCCTACCTGTGGGCCAAGTTTCATTTTAATCCACAGATTAGTTTTTGAGATATATTGTTCACAAACAGGCTAGCGAGGAAGAAATGTGACCTCTGCCCTCTTCCAGCAGTGCAAGTAACCATGGGCAGAACTTCCTGCCTGTCAGGTGTGTGAGTGGGAGCTGCTGTAAATGGATGCGGACCCAATCGCTGCCGGCGATCGAGCCCATGCCACCATTTTACACAGCTGGACCAATTAATGCCGGGGCAACGTGAATCGCAGCTCCCGAGGACAGTGGGAGTGGGCGGGCAGTGGCAGGACAGCAATGACCACTGGATCCAGTGGTGAACCGGCCGCCTGGTTTAAGAAGCTCCTGCAGCCTTTCACAGCGCAAAACGCTGCTGGTTAGCAAGCCAAGCAGGAGGGTAGGGCAGGAAAGGCGCTGTGCCCCTCGTTTTTCTGATGATTGCCTTGATGCCCTCCTCAAGGAGGTGGAAAGACAGTGGGAGGTGCTCGTACCCCAGGATGGGAGAGGAGGCCCCCCCAATATGGCCAACCGTGCTTGGGGGAGGTGGCTTAGGTGAAGGAGGCGGTGGAGGTGGTGGGGAGGTGGAGGAGGTGCAAGAGGTGGTGGAGGTGGAAGAGGTGGAGCAGATGGAGGAGGTGGGGGAGGTGGAGGAGGTGGAGGAGGTGGTGGAGGTGGGGGAGGTGGAGGAATTGGGGGAGGTGGAGGAGGTGGAGGAGGTGGGGGAGGTGGTGGAGGTGGGGGAGGTGGAGGAGGTGGGTGAGGTGGTGGAGGTGGGGGAGGGTGGAGGAGGTGGGGGAGGTGGGGGAGGTGGTGGAGGTGGGGAGGTGGAGGAGGTGGGTGAGGTGGTGGAGGTGGAGGAGGTGGAGGAGGTGGGGGAGGTGGGGGAGGTCGACGAGGTGGAGGAGGTGGGGGAGGTGGAGGAATTGGGGGAGGTGGAGGAGGTGGAGGAGGTGGGGGAGGTGGTGGAGGTGGGGGAGGCAGGTGAGGTGGTGGAGGTGGGGGAGGTGGGGGAGGTGGGGGGAGGTGGGGGGAGGCGGGGGGAGGTGGGGAGGTGGTGGAGGTGGGGGAGGTGGGGGCGGTGGAGGAGGTGGGTGAGGTGGTGGAGGTGGGGGAGGTGGGGGCGGTGGGGGAGGTGGAGGAGGTGGAGGCGACGGTGGTGGAGGGGGTGGTGTTGGTGGTGGGGGTGGAGGAGGCGGTGGGTGATGGAGGGGGTGGTGGTGGGGGTAGGTGTGGTGGAGGTGGTGGGGGGTGCAGGAGGTGGTGGTGGAGGAGGTGGTGGAGGGAGTTGGGGGTGGTAGGTGTGGAGGGGTGGGGTGGAGGCGGTGGGGGCGGTGGAGGAGGTGGTGGAGGTGGTGCCGGTGGGGGAGGTGGCGGCGGTGGGGGCGGTGGAGGAGAGGGTGGTGGAGGGGGAGGGGTGGGGGTGGTGGTGGTGGCGGGGGGTGAGTGGGAGTTGGAGGGGGGTGGTCGGGGTGCTGGAGGGGGTGGGGGTGGTAGGGTGGTTGGGGTGATGATGGCGGGGGTGGGGGGAGGTAGGGGTGGTGGGGGTGCTGGAGGGGGTGGGGGTGGTAGGGGTGGTTGGGGTGATGGCGGGGGTGGGGATGGTCAGGGTGATGGGGGGAGGGCGGGGAGGGGGTGATGGGGGGGCTGGCGGGGGCTGGGGGTGGGAGGGGGTGCGGGCGTGGTAGGGGTGGTCGGGTGGTGGTTGAGGGCGGGGGTGGAGCTGGTGGGGGTGATGGCGGGGGTGGGGGTGGTGGGGGTGCGGGCGGGGGTGGTACGGGGCTGGAGGGGGCAGGGGTGGTCGGGGTGGTGGGGGTGCGGGCGGCGTGGCTGTCCTGGGTGCTGGGTGCGGCGGGGTGGGGAGGTCGGGGTGGTGGGGGTGCGGGCGGGGTGGAGGGTGGAGGGGTGGGGTGAGGGGTGTCGGGTTGGTGGGGGGTGCGGGCGGGGTGGGGGTGGTGGGGGTGCGGGCGGGTGGTGGGGGTGGTCGGGGGTAGGTGGGGGTGAGGGCGGGGGTGATGGGGGTGCTGGCGGGGGGAGGGGGTGGTGGGCTGCGGGAGGGGGAGGTGGGGGTGAGGGAGGGGGAGTGGGTGGTCGGGTAGGTGGGGGAGAGGGCGGGGGTGGGGTGGTGGGGGAGCGGGCGGGGGTGGGGGTGGACGGGGTGCTGGGGTGCGGGCCGTGGGGTAGGGTGGTGGTCGGGGAGGGAGGGGGTGCGGCGGTTGGTGGGAGGGGGTGAGGGAGGGGGTGTGGGTGGGTAGGGTTGGTGGGGGTGCTGGAGGGGGTAGGGGGTGGTCGGGGTGGTGGGGGTTGCTGGGATGGGGGGTTGGGGGGTGGTCGGGGTGGTGGGGGTGCGGGCGGGGGTGGGGGTGGTGGGGGTGCGGGCGGGGGTGGGGGTGGGGGAGGTGGGGGAGCGGGTGGGGGTGGGGGTGGTGGGGGTGCGGGAGGGGGGTGTTGGGGGTGATGAGCCTCCCGCGCTTTTGTGCATTGCACCTGGATCCCAGTGTCACCAGCGTTTCACATGACTTGTTGCGCTCGGTAAGTTTCAGGACCATGTTACCTTTGGTCACAACCCAACAGGTTGGCTTTCCTCCTGCAGCCCCCACTACGTCTGAGTCGTGGTGACTGCATTGAATCATTGACGACATGTGTCCTTCGCTGGGTGGGCCAGCAGATACTGGCCATACCCAGCGTCACCCTGAGAGGGTGGTGAAGACTCACATTACTGGGGGTAACCTGAGGAGCTGCCCCCTGGCGCAGAGCTGGAACTCCAGGACATGTCAGAGTCAGGGTGATGAGATGCTGGGAGGGGAGCCTCAAGGTGGTGTTGGCACCGATCGATCTGCTGCCCTCTGAGCTCCAGCTGCTTGTGCCTCCTTGTTATGGAAGGTTCGACCCCTGTGGTGCCTAATGTGATGTAGGCAGCATGTGTCCAGGGGGCTGGGGGGGTGGGGAACAGGCCCAGCATCTTTGTGTGAGTGTTCGACAGCAGCGGGGTGAGGAGACACTGGAGCCCTGCAATGTCCCACTCTGGTTGGGGTGGGCTGTGCGTGAAGAGAGTCCAGCTACAATTTGCACTAATCAATGCTCTTCTCTCCTTTTCAGGAGAACAATGTTCATATCACGGCCGAGCGGGCGAGGACTGGTGGAAGGCTGGCACAGGTGGCCAGTCTCAGCTGCTTCAAGCAGGAGGCCCTAGATCTGGAGAGGTGCCATGCGCCCAGGTCCACTGGTGTCGGTGAGGCTGGGGTGCCATGGGCAGGTATGTTTGCCCAGCAGTGAGGTCACCATTGTTCTCCCAACAGCCACGGCAGTGCTGAATGTTCAGTGATTGAAGTTTGCAACATGGCTTGACCATTGCTTATGGAAGGATGAGCCCACAATGATCTGGGGGACAGGGATACACATTGACATTGTCTCCACGGTAACTGATCCAATGTCCTTGTTCTTCCTTTCACCATCAGTGGAGCAGGGCCGGGAGGAGGAGCAGCAGAGACCCCCTCTCACACCTGAGGGCCCTGAAGTCTCACCAGCGTCACACCATCTCTGCCAGGCAGGCACCAGCGCAGATACTGGCACCTGAGTGGGAATTAGAACATCGGCTAGTGACCCGGGGCACAGCGGTGAGGGCACTTCACAGTCACTGGAGGAGCTGGCAGAGACAGAGAGTGCCCATGGTGCCAGCAGTCAGAGGGCTGCAGGGGACCAGGCACATGCTCAGTCGGTGCCTGATGATGTGCCTCTGGAGACGTCCGCAATGCAGCAGCTGCAGGAAATGCGGCCGAGTGTGTGGGAGCATCTGGGGGAGACACATGAGGCTGTGCTTGGCTTGGTCTCCGTGGTGGAGGAGTCTACATGGACTATCACCAATGCAATGAGCCTCATGTCCGAGTGCCATGCGTCCCCCATGGAGAGAGTGGTGACTCTCGTGGAGAGGCTCCTCCAGGAGACCCACCAGGGCTTCCTGGGGTTACGCTCGGACCAGCAAGCCCTCGCATTGGCATTGACCTCAGCTGGTCAGAGCCAGTGTGGGAGATGGTCTGGGCACCCAGTATCCCAGCTCGGTGCCCATCCATCCACAGTGAGCAGGTAGCTCTGAAGCGACCTCACGTTGGCGCAGCAGCTGCCTGTCGTCTCTGCGGGTACCTCTCAGGGTTCTCCAGATGAGGGCAGCAGCTCCTCCACCCTTCTGCCAGTGACCGTAGCATCCGGTGAGGCTGCGGCAACTGGGGAGATGCCAGCTGTGGAACTGGCAGCTCCCTCCCAGGCGGGGCCAGCACAGGCTCCACGGGCCAGAGGAAATCCGCCAAGGTCATCGAGGCCAACAGGACAGCAGAGTCAGCAGCTGGCTCAGATACCACTCCCAGCGAGGGGGCAGCACCAAGACACAGCACCCGGAAACGGAAACATAGGCACCTTAGGCACACCACGGGTTTCTCACTGACGCTTTGTGTTGGCTACAATGAGGTCTTTCTGATTTGGTGTGATGTTTAACACCTTTATCATTTTGTTTTCTTAAATTCCTTTGGTTGTAATATTAAATTCAGACATGTCACCATGACTGAAGGTGCCTCTTTTCCTCCGCAGGTAGATGATTTCCAATAATATTACAAATGATTTGTGGGACATTATTGACAAGGCCCTTCGTTAATGTTCCTATCCAAGCAGATTTTGCATTCAGGTATCAAGTATGGAACCTGCAGCCTCGGTGTGTGTTGAAGATCCATCTGTGTTGTGCTAGCTGAAGGTTCATTGGATTAAAGCCTCTCGGGTGTCCTTGCCTCCCTGGAGTAGGCCCGGGTCAGTATCTACCCCCTCAGCATTTCCCTGTGTTTGCTCATCCTCGGACTCACTGCTGGACTCATCATGTGCAGCCGCAGCAACTTCGCTCACTGAGTCCCCCCTTTCCAGTGCAAGATTGTGGAGAGCGCGGCATGCTACCACTATCACCGAGACACAATCTCAGGAGTGTACGCCCTGAACGGTCCAGGCATCGGAAACGCATCTTGAGAAGACCGATGGTTCTCTCCACCACAGCCCCTGTGGGGGGGTGGCTCCTATTGTACCGCTGCTCAGATTCTGTTCTTGGATGGCAGAGAGGCGTCATGAGCCACATTCTGAGGGGATAGCCCTTGTCACCCAGCAGCCATCCATCCAGCCGGGCTGGAGCACTGAAGAGCCCCGGCACCTGGGAGTGTCTGAGGATGTAGGTGTCGTGGGAGCTGCCTGGGTACCTTGCATAAACTTGTAGAATCAGCATCCTGTGATCACACACTATCTGCACGTTCATGGAGTGGAAGCCCTTCCTGTTGATGAAGGCACCGGGCTCACCTGCTGGCGCCTTGATGGCCACATGTGTACAGTCTATAGCACCCTGGACGCGGGGGAAGCCAGCAATGGTCGCGAAGCCTCTGATTCACTCTGTCTGGCTAACCTCATCCCAGTGGAAGTGGATGAAAGTCAGTGCACACCTGAACAGAGCATTAGTCACCTGCTTGACACAAGTGTGGACAGCTGCCTGGGATCACCCACTGACCCCTGGAAAGAGCCAGAGGCATAGAAGTTGAGGGCAGCTGTGACCTTCAGGGTCACTGGCATGGGGGTCCCACCCACACAGTTGGCGCAGATCTCAGGGGCAATCATCTGTGATGTAGTTGACTGTCTCCCTTGAGAGTCGGAGCCTCCTTCGGCACTACACCTCAGACATATTGAGGTAGCTGCTTCGCCGCCTGTAAACCCTGGCAGCTGGATAGTGGCGTCTTCTGCGGCCCCTTCTGCCTTGGACAACCTCTTGGCCCGGTGCCCCACGTGCCTGCACCTGTCCTCCCATAGGTGGCTCCCCTGGAGGCTGAATGTTCATTCCTGACCTCCTCCCCCTTCCAGCCCTCCCTTCCTCCTCAGGGGAACTGCCTCCAGTGGAGAGTTAACTCCCATTCCCCGGCTAAGGGAATCTTCCTGAAACCTGCAGGCCCAGAAAAGATTCCTCACTGCAGAGTGCGGACCCGAAGGCTGTGAGTCCAGACCAAGCAGCTGGGATGTGTTTTGAAGTATTGCAGATCACACAGGCAAGTATCAGTAACTTTGAAACCTCAATATTTGACAGAGACACTCATGACCCCACTGACCCCTCTTATCCCGCCCGTGGATGTGGTTTATACAAATGTGTCCTACCCGCCTGCCCATTGCACCCGTGCACCAACCTGTAGATCATACGGGTGCCTGAAAATCGCCAACAATTGGTGCTTCAAGGGCCTTAAGTGGCTTGTTAATTAATGGCAGGCGTGTATCGGAGAACATCATGCACTTGCCCAGCGAAA